>CANTUT010000356.1:187500-465000 GCA_947687605.1 Reutealis trisperma | reverse complement strand
TTACAAAAAGAAGAATGCATCTAAATGAATGAAGTTTATTCAATATTTTTTTTAGACATGTTAATTATTTTGTTGATAGATGTTATGAAGCTGAAGTTGAAATTAAGGCAAATTGATGCACTAATTTGTAGAAATTGCAATAGGAACTAGACCTTAATACATTATGGCTCAATTTCCATAAGAACTTTTCAAGATATTTTTGTCGGTGATTATTATTATGTTCTTTTTTTGTAAAAAACAATGACTACGACAATATGTAATGACCTTAATTTTATAGGCACACACTAGTTAATTTTGATATGCCATTCATTACAGGTTTCATGATCTTTTTAAGTGTCTTAAAGAAGTTTTGTTTTTATTTATCCTTTTCTCACCAAAGCATTACAATTGTAAAACAAAAATAAGCCACACACCACACCATTCTATCAACATTGAATCAACATCAACAGTAACAAACAAATTTAATCAATAATATACTAAACCATTAAATCATAATATATTACATAATTAAGTCTTAACAATTTGCAATCATTACATTGGATAACTTCTTGCAGTAATTATCCAAAAAATCATTAAAACCTAACATGCCAAATATATTCCCATTTAGTTCTGTTTCAATACAAAATAAAGCAATATTATCCAAGACACAATGGCTATAACAAAAGTTTTTGTTCTTCTCCTTTTGTCCTTCATAATTTCTTCATTCCTTTTTTTATGAGCTTTCTTTAATTTCTTTAGTTCTGCCCACAAATCACTCACTTTATCATTAATGCTACCCTTTTCTTTATTCTCCATTTCTGTCATTTCATGCCTTAGCATCTCATCCTCCATCTTCAAATTATTTAACAACTCCTTTGCTCTCATAGTCATTGGCTCATCATACCATTCCCAAAAACCACATGAACAATTCTTCAATAGACTAGGCTATCATTCAACACACAAATAAGAAAAACTATACTCCTTAATAAGAAAAAAATTACACAATAGATTTCAAATTAAAATGTAAATTAATGGATGTATTTTTCTCTCCCCAAAATCGCTAAATCTGGTACTTTTCTCCTCCAAAATTACACCTCTAAAGAAGAAAAGAACCCAGAAGAAGAGAACCCACCCCTTACAAAAACTCATCCTTTCCCTCTTATACCTCTTTCAAAATAGGGTTTTAAGTGCCTAGAATCGGTATAGGCGTGCAGCTTCTTTAGCATGGCCATGCCAATTAAATCTTGTTAAAAATCACAAATTTACAACATGGCAATCCAAGGGTCGATTCGCATGGGGGTGCAGCTTCTTTTGCATGGCCATGCCAACTCTGGTTGGGCTTTTCCTTCATTAATAGCTTGAGGTTTGATTGGCATGGCTTTGCAGCTTCTCTTGCATGGTCATGTTGATCTAAAGCTCTTCCTTCACCTCTTTTAAATAATGCTTGCCTAGCCAACATCAAATCGCTTCAAGAATCAATCCATCTACCCAATAAATAAAAAAACTACGCACAACTAACAAGTACATTAAAAGCACCACTATAAAGCACAAAATCAACAATACATTGCTAAATTAAACAACTAAAAACCCGATTAAAAACAATAAAAATATAACAAAACAGATAGACAAATAAAAGTTTCCAATGATAATATCATAATAAGATTATATGGAAGGAGAGAGAAGACTTTATGCCCACTTAAGAGAGAGAAATAAAATAAAAAAGAGCCCCCTAAACGTCTAGCAGGCAGAGGTTAATTCAAGAGTTAAAATAAGCCTTCTTTGTTGGATTTGAATAGTTGAAATATCCAATTGAGATTACGAAAAAAATGAGTGCTAATGTGCTCTAGTGGCTACACCATAAGTGTTAAAATATAATTCAACACTAGCTTATGGAAGTCCAGCTGTCTAGTTCATGAAGTTTGTGTCGAGGTGTCCAATTTATTAAAAGCCATCTTGTTTTGAATAAGTCTAGTTAGTTGCTATTTTTAGTTTATTAAATTCTATTTTTGTCCTATTCTTTAGTTCTTAGTGGGTCTTAGTGGATCTTATCAGTAATATCACGTTTCCTTCATTTTTGGATATGTATGCCTATATTAAGGCCAATTTGTTCAGTTGAATTTAAAAGCTTCATTTTCCCAAAATATTTCAATTGCACTTTTCTTTCTTTTAGTTGTGAGATACCCTGTTACTCAGTTCTACAATCTGGTATCAGAGCTTGCGTACTAATTCCCTGAGAGTTGTTCTTGTTATTGATAAGATGGCTGATCTACAAGTCATCAGTGGAATTAAAAAGCTAAGCAATCAAAATTATAATTCATGGTCTATGTGCATGATGTCATATCTGTAAGGCCAAGATCTATGGGAAGTAGTTAATAGGTATGAAAGTACACAACCAGAAGAAGATGAAAATGGTGCTCTGAGGAAATGGAAGATTAAGGCAGGCAAAGCCATGTTTGCCTTGAAGACAACAGTAGAAGAAGATGTGTTGGAACACATTCAGAATGCAAAGACCCCAAAAGAAGCTTAGGATACATTTGCTGATCTATTTTCAAAGAAAAATGAGACAAGACTCCAACTTCTAAAGAGTGAATTATTGTCAATAACACAGCATAACATGATGATTGCTCAATATTTTCACAAGGTGAAATCCTTGTGTCGAGAAATTTCTGAGTTGGATCCACAAGCTCCAATCGGTGAAACTAGAATGAAAAGAGTAATCATTCATGGTTTGGGACCTGAATATAGAGGCTTCCTTATTGCCGTACAAGGATGGAAAAATCAACCATCACTTGTTGAGTTCGAGAATTTATTAGCTGGTCAAGAAGCATTGGCTAAGCAAATGGCAAGAATGTCATCGAAAAGTGAAGAGGAAGCACTCTATGCCGGTAGGAGTAAACAAAATTCCAAGCAACATGCTGCCTCGAGATCAAAAAGAAATCAAGATGACAAGGGTAATCCTGCAAGAGGAGCACCAAAGCATTATGGTAACACAAAGAAGTTTGAAGGAAAATGTTACAATTGCGAAAAGAAGAGCCACATGGCAAAAGATTGCTGGTCAAAGAAAAAGCCTGTTAAGAGCAATGTTGTTACGTCCAACAGTGAAGAAGAGTGGGATGTTGAGGCTCAGACTCTCGTTGCAATAAAAGAAGAAAAGTCAGCTCTAAATGTAATAACAAAACAAATTAATTACAAGAAGGACTGGATAATTGACTCGAGTTGTTCAAATCATATGAGGGTGATAAAGAAAAGCTGCAAAATTTGTCAAAGTACAAGGGAAGTCGTGTTGTGGTGACGGTAAGCGACACAAAGCTACCAATTGCCCACATTGGCAGCATAATAATTTCTCCGCAGTAGAATGATAATGATGTGTCACTTCAAAATGTCTATCATGGTCCAGGTATGAAGAAAAATTTACTTTCAGTAGCATAATTAACATCTATGGGTCACTTCGTTTTATTTGGCCCACAAGATGTGAAGGTATATCGAGATCTCAAGATTTCAGAAAAGCCAATAATGGAGGTGCAGAGATCATAATCAATTTATGTGATGTCAACGGAGACTGCATATGTAGACAAGACTAGGAGGAACGAGACAGCGGATTTGTAGCATATGCGATTGGCTCATGTAAGCTATTCTAAGCTTGATGTGATGATGAAGAAATTGATGTTGAGGGGTCTTCCACAACTTGAAGTGAGAACTGATGCGATTTGCACTGGCTGTCAATATGGAAAAGCCCATCAATTGCCATATGCAGACTCTAAGTTTCAAGCGAAAGTGCCATTAGAGTTGGTGCATTCTGATGTGTTTGGACCTATTAAACAGGCATCAAATGATGGAATGAAGTACATGGTGACCTTCATTGATGACTTCTCAAGGTATGTGTAGGTCTATTTTGTAAAAGAAAAGTCTGACGCATTTTTGAAATTTAAAGAGTTCAAGGAGACGACTGAAGCAGAGGTTGAGAAAAGAATTTGTTGCTTACGAACAGATAATGGTGAAGAATATAGCTCAAATGAATTTTTCTCAGTATCTTCGAGATTGTCGAATGCATCATCAGCTTACATGTGCTAATATACCACAACAAAATGGTGTAGCTGAGAGAAAGAACAGACACTTGGCTAAAATTTGTCGGAGTATGCTTCATGCAAAGAATGTACAAGGTAGATTTTGGGCAGAAGCAATGAGGACTGCTGCATTTGTTATCAATCGTCTCCCTCAACAAAGGTCAGGTTTTTTATCACCTTTTGAAAAATTATGGAATAGAAAACCTTCAGTTAGTTATTTTTTAGTTTTCGGATGTGTGTGCTATGTGTTCATACCTGACCATTTGTGTAGTAAAATGGACAAGAAAGCTATAAAATGTATTTTTATAGGATATGACAGCCAAAGAAAAGGTTGGAGATGTTGTGATCCTATAAGTGGCAAATGCTACACATCTCGAAATGTGGTGTTCGATGAAGCTTCTTCTTGGTGGACTTCAGAAAAGGATAAGCTGCCGAATTCAGATATTTTTAATGATGCACATCATTCTCAAATTCAGTTGAGGTTTGATGAGTCTAAAGATAGAGATGAAGCTTATGATAGAGAAGGTGAAATAGTTCAGAACCCATGGCAAACTGGTATGTATCAACAACCACATGCAAAAGCTACACATAATGAAGCGAGAACATCAACTCCATTGAGAAGATCAACAAGAATAAAAAAGGCGAATCTTAGATATGCTAATGCTGCCATAGTAGAAGAAGTAGATACAATGGAGCCAGAGACGTTTGAAGAAGCAACTCAAAATGCAAGTTGGAGTAAAGCCATGGAAGAGGAAATTGCTGCACTTAAACACAACAAGACTTGGGAGCTTGTACCAAAGCTGAAAGATGTAGAACCAATTTCCTGCAAGTGGATTTACAAATTAAAGCGCCACACCAATGACTGATGGATCAATTGAAAGACACAAGGCTCGATTGGTAGCTCGTGGGTTCTCTCAGCAATATGGACAAGACTACGATGAAACGTTTAGTCCTGTTGCTAAGATTACTATGATTCGAGTCTTACTTGCACTAACAACTAGCAAAAATTAGTGTTTGTGGCAAATGGACGTGAAAAATGCACTTTTGCATAGGGAGTTGGATCGTGAAATTTATATGAATCAGCCAATTGGGTTTCAATGTGCAATTCATCCTGACTATGTGTGTAAGCTTCAAAAAGCACTTTACGGATTGAAATAAGCGTCGAGGGCTTGGTATGGTAAGATTTTAGAATTTCTTACTCATGATGGGTTCTTAATGGCATCCGCAGATCCAAGTCTGTTTGTTAAAAACAAAGGAGGGCGGCTGGTTATTGTTCTAGTGTATGTGGATGATTTAATAATAACAGGAGATTGTGAAGAAGAAATTCTGCAAACAAGAGAGAATTTATCTATTCGTTTTCAAATGAAGGAATTAGGATAGCTCAAGCACTTTCTCGATCTGGAAGTTGATCACACATTGGAAGGAATTCTTCTCCATCAACAAAAGTATTCCAGAGATTTATTGAAAAAGTTTGGAATGTCCGAGTGCAAGCCAATCGCGATTCCAGTGGAGCCAAATGCTAATATTTGTTCTCTTGAAGGGAAAGATTTAGAAGATACGACTATGTACCGACAATTGGTAAGTAGTCTAATCTATCTAACTCTAACCAGGCCTGATATCTCTTATGCAGTGGGTGTGATGAGTTGTTACATGCAAAGTCCAAAGAAGTCACATCTAGAACGAGTTCAACGGATTTTGCGGTATGTGAAAAGTACACTTGATTATGGTATCTTCTATAGAAAAGGTAAAGATTGCAAGTTGATTGGCTACTGTGATGCTGATTTTGCTAGAGATCATGATACTTGTCGTTCAACAACTGGGTATGTTTTCATGTTAGGAGCAAGACCAGTTTCATGGTGCAGTAAAAGACAGCAAAGTGTATCACTGTCTACAGCAGAGGCGGAATATCGAGCAGCGGCAATGGCAGCTTAAGAAATTACGTGGCTTATACAGTTGCTAAAAGATCTTAATTGTATAACAAATTATGTTGTTCCACTATTTTGCGACAACCAATCAGCAATATGTTTGGCAGAAAATCCAGTTTTACATGCAAGGACCAAGCATGTGGCAATCCGTTATCACTTTATCAGAGAGAAAGTTTTGCAAGAAGAGATTGAGTTGAAGAAGGTTAAAACAAAAGACTAAATTGCAGATGTGTTCGCTAAAGGCCTGAGTGGTAACAAGGTTAAGAATTTTCGTTATAGGCTTAACATGGTGAGGAGGACATAAGCCGGCATTGAGAGGGAGTGTTAAAATATAATTCAACACCAGCTTATGGAAGTCGAGCTGTCTAGTTCATGAAGTTTGTGTCCAAGTGTCCAATTTATTGAAAGCCATCTTAGTTGCTATTTTTTAGTTTATTAAATTTTGTTTTTGTCCTATTCTTTAGTTCTTAGTGGGTCTTAGTGGATCTTATCAGTAATATCACGTTTCCTTCATTTTTGGATATGTATGCCTATATTAAGGCCAATTTGTTCAGTTGAATTTAAAAGCTTCATTTTCCCAAAATATTTCAGTTGCACTTTTCTTTCTTTTAGTTGTGAGATACTCTGTTACTCAATTCTACAGTAAGGGCATAATTGAACCTTATCCCATTTAATTTTTCAAAAGAATATAACACACATTATTTTATAAGTGGACATGCAAGATATTTTGAGCTACTAGTCAGTTGATGATGTTGAGAGATTTTGCAATGTAGAAAATGATACAAGTAGACAATGGTGAAAAATGAAAACTTTTCAGCATATATGTGAATAAGAGATAGTTGTGGACTTATACAACTTTTTTTTTTTCCTTTCTTCTTATTTAGATAATATTCAATGGTATTTTTTATTTTAAAGAGGATTTTGAAAAATACTGTTATTAGATCTATTTGCATGTACTTTCTTGGCTATATTTTATTTGTATTTGAATAGTTGGTGACGAGAGGGAAGATTATGTAATGAAAGATTTTTTTTTTTTTTTTTTTGCCAAATATAATGAAAGATGAGAAGGGATTATTATTATTATTTTTTTTTTTTTAAGTACTGAAAAGGAAAAATTAATTGGTGAGATTCAAATTCTGACGTTTACTTCTAAAATAGTTTATTCTTATTTTACTAATAAATTAAAATACTAGTTGATGAGAAGGGATTATTGATCACAATTGAAGGGAAATTTTGTAATTAAACTAAGGCTAAAATTTATATTTGAATTTCATTTAACAGATAATTTGACAGGACCAATTAGTTGACAAAATTGAATGAATCCGACTCATTAATTTTATCTAATCTTAGAAGTTCATTAAATAACAATTAACCTTTTATAAAGTTGTAAAATATTAGTCTTTACTTATTAAAATTTTAACTTATACTCTTTTCATTATGAAAAAAATAGCCATTAAAAAAAATCACAATTTTTAAAATAGTAATAATATTATCATAAATTGTCAAAAAGATCCCTATTAATTATAGTATAAATTAGAGAAACATCTCTCATACTTAAAAAATGGAAGGGTAAATTAGTCATTTTATTATTTTTTTATTGGATTGCTAAATAGCCACTTATTTATAAACAAAACTAACTTTTTTAATGATCACTTTTTCATAATGAAGGGAGTACTGTAACATCTTGATACTTAAATTGCTAAATCATAATATATTTTAGTTGTTAAATTATTATATTATAAAATACCTGTAAATATTTCTTAATATTCATATTAATCCAGGTGAGACTTATTTTCCAATATAAATAAAAAAAATCTTTGCTGGTGTGATAATTAGAATAAAAGAATTTGAGTGTTACAGAAAAGAATCAAATGAATGGAATAAGAAAAAAAAAAAAAAAAAAAAAAGAATTTCTCTACTAATTGTTAAGCTCTTCTCTATGACTGGCTGCATTCTGGAGGGATGCCTTGGGGAAATCTTTTAGCGTCTGCGCAGTAATTATATATCATGTAATTCTTTTGCACCCATTGAAGCCTATCCTGATTTGTTGCATCTAATTCTTGTGATAGCCATGAATTACTGTCAGAAGGTGAATTAGAGCTGCACGAAGATGCCCCATTGGACCATACACAAGCATTGGCATTGAAATTCCTGTAAGAAGCAGTGAATGGAGCTTGACTCCAATCTGTTTTCACTAGACCGCCTCTTGTAGCCCAATCATCAGCATTCCATAAACTTGAGTAAATTCTCATTGGTTGATTCTTTGGAAATGGAACAACAATAGATTCCATGTTCTTGAACTCTCTTATAGGCGTACCATCAACAGAGAAGCTGAAACCAAGGAGGATAACCTTATTATTAGTAAAGAAACTAAAATTATTCACTAAAAGAATTAATTAAATTTAAAGATTTAATTTATTTTGTTGCAGTTGCTTACATGATTCGCTGGGGATTCCAAAGTATTGAATAGGTGTGAAAATCTGCAGTTGGGTCAAACCATAAATAGAATTGCTGCTCTCTGTTTCCTTTGCCTTGGCTAAATACATTAGTATGAAGAATGTAAGGATCACCACTCAAATTCCCCAAGAACTCGAAGTCTATCTCATCCCAAGTAGACCCTTTTGAGGATAACTGCATTTCAGAACATAAAATTTAATTGTTATTAGTTTATTTTAGCAGAGAAAACCAGAACAGAACATATCAAGATTATCAAAATTAATACTATCAGTAATAATCAAGGACTTACATAATAGGCAGTGACAGTGCCAGCAGAATTGCCCGGGACAAGTTTAATCTGCATATCAATCTTGCCAAATAAATACTCATTCTTGGATTGAAATCCAGAACCAGAAGCTTGGTCAAGATTAAGTGTAAGAAGGTCCCCATTGTTGAGAATCTTAGCTCGACCATCTCCCCATGTGATATCAAAATTTTGGTAGAAATTTGCAGCTGCTATGGAAGAGAAGATGGCAACAAGCATGAGTAAAATTATAGAAGAAGCTAAAGAATTATGTGAAGCCATAATCTAAATATTTGTTGTTGGTAAAAGAGGAAGAAGTATGATAATTAGTGAGGAGATGAGATGAGTTAGAGTCGGTATTTATGCCCACCAAAACCAAATGACAGCAGAACGAAAGTACAGTTGAAGTTAAAAGCTGTGGACAGTTGTAAATTGGGCACTAAAGAAACAGCCCAACCGATATTTGGTTGGCTAGACTGGCTTTACTTCACGAACCACGAGACGCGTTTTTGTATTATTCGGTTTGTTTGGATGGGATTTAGGAACTTGCGAGGCTGGTGTACCCCTTGTGGTAGTCTACTAACTGTCACTCACTAGTTCTAAACTTTAATTAATTCAATTTGAAATTTCGCTTACAATTTGAAATTCTAAATAATTCAAATTTATTTATTATAATAAATTTAATTCATTTAATTTAATTCCCTTTGCAAATAGTATTTATTTCATTTTAAAATATTTATCGTTTTATAATTTTTTAAATTTATTTATTGTTTTAGAATTTTAAAAATATATTTATTATTTTTTTCAATTTTATTTTTTTTATTTCCTATTAAATATTTATATAAATTTTTTTTATTTTTTACATCAAAATTAATAAAAGATATTTTACTCTTTTTATTATAGAATTATGACAATTTAATAATTTTTTTAATTCATATACTGAAATTTTAAACGATAAATATTATAAAATGAAAGAAATAATAAAAAGTAAGAGGGAGTATAAAAAATTACCATATGCTTTGTTGTTTTTTTCAAAAAAAATTTATGATTATTATTTTTTTTTTTTTACATTTATCCTATGGATATTAGACTTAAGTAATAAATTCAGTAATACCAATAATATTTATCATAATGATACCCATACAATCCTTGTCAATCCTTGTTAATAAATGGAGTGAGAGGGGGTAATGATATACTCGTCCCAAATTCACTGCGAATTCTGTTTATATATATATATATATATATACTCTTGAAAAGTAACTGAATATTCATTATCTGCTCTGCCTCATCTTAATATAAGACAGATAAAATATGGATGCATCAAAATTTGATCTATACCCAATCTATGACTATTCCTAAATATTTGATAATTTACATATAATACAAATTAAAAAAAATATTTTTCTCCTATATGTAATTCCTCCAAACACTATAGGATCCACTATTATAAAAATTTAAAAATATTTTTAAGAGAAAAAGAAAATAAAATTTAAAAATTATAAATCTCAAATTTTATTTTAAAATTTGTTTTTAGTGTTTATTTTTTGTAAAATAAATAAATAAACAAAGAGGTAATATTTTGGTGGGGAGGAAAGGAGATCGGGGAAGTGTTTTGTGTTACCCTTCACACATGTGATCATCTAATTTTATACTCTCTCTATTCTAAAAAAATTATCTATTATTCATTTTTAAAATATTTTAAAATGTTTATTCACTCTAAAAATAAATATTGATATTTATTTACATTAATTGAAAGCTGTATTACTTATATATTCTGAAAATGAGTGAAAAATGTAGTAATATATGAGTATAGATAAATATATAAATGAAAAAATATAATAAAATTTATGAGTTGACAATCAATTAATAATATTTTCTTAAACTATGTGAAAAAATAGACAATATTTTAGAATAGGTGGAGTACATCACGTAAAAAATACTTTTTCTATTCTATTTTTTGGAACTTTTTTTTTTTTTGGATTATGTGTCATTTCTATTTTTACCATATTTTTTACCTTTTATACATATATTATCCTTAAATATTAATTTAACTTTTCTACATAAAATTTATAAAAAAAATATATATATATATATATAAAGATTGTATTTAATAAATAGCAAAAAAGAAAAAATAGCATAATATTTAATGCACACTTAAATTTTATTAAAAAAATTATTTTAAACAAAAAAGGATAGTATAATAATAATAATAATAAATTAATACTAAAAGCTAAAAAGCATTGGGCAATTTGGCATGCACCTGTGGGCTTTGATGCAGTGACACGACAATGTCTGCAACGCCCGAAGGTTGAAGGTCAAAGTACTTAAAAGAATTTTGTAATTGAATAAATTACTATTTTATTTGTGAGATTTTCATATATTTTAAAAGTATCCTAACAAACTCTTAAATTTTTTTTCTTTCTTTGTTTAGGGAGCAATTCAATAATTTTATTTGCAAAAGAGATAAGGTTCAATTTTGACTCTAATGTATGACCAATAGATCACATAAACATCTTATGTTTTTGAGTTCTCAATTAGATCCTTAATGTTTTCGAATCCTATAAATTGAACATAAAAATTAATGCTCTATAAATTGGTGGATGGCTATTGTTTGTGGGGCTCAATTTTTGTTGATTAAAAATCTACGTGGACTGAAAAATTCAACCATTGTCTCTCTCTTCCTATGCTTCTCACTCTCTCTCTTCTCTAACTCAGTCCCCATCACAAATATATGTTTCTTGCCCTTCCTCTTCTCTAATTTAATCCCCATCACAAACCCATCATCATCTCTCTGCTCTATTGCCAATGGATGCTAGCCAATGTTGGGTAGGGATCTCAATCTCATGTCGCTACCATTGATCCTTGACTATCACATCGTAGGTTCACAGCATCGATTGTTGCATCCAAGAACCCAAAACTCGCGAAGCAAGCTCGAGCTACCATGCATCGCCGCCACTGCTTCTTCATTTTATTTATTTATTGCATTTTTCTTTTTTTTTTTTTGGGTATTTTTAACTTTATGTTTTGATTAATTTGTGTTATTTAAAGGTTGGGGAATTATTCAAATCTGGGATTTTTGAAGTGGGTTGTTGTCTATTTGGATGAAAATTTTTTCTTTCAAAATTATTATTTTTCCATTAGTTCTTGACAGGACTACAATGGCAAGGAGCCCCAAGCATTACTAGAAGACAATTAGAGGTTGAGAGAGAGGGCCTAATTGGAAGAAATCATTACAAAAAGAAGAATGCATCTAGATGAATGAAGTTGATTCAATTTTTTTTTTAGACATGTTAATTATTTTGTTGATGGATGTTATGAAGCTGAAGTTGAAATTAAGGCAAATTGATGCACTAATTTGTAGAAATTGCAATAGGAACTAGACCTTAATACATTATGGCTCAATTTCCATAAGAACTTTTCAAGATATTTTTGTGAGTGATTATTATTATGTTCTTTTTTTGTAAAAAACAATGACTACAACAATGTGTAATGACCTTAATTTTATAGGCACACACTAGTTAATTTTGATATGCCATTCATTACAGGTTTCATGATCTTTTCAAGTGTCTTAAAGAAGTTTTGTTTTTATTTATCCTTTTCTCACCAAAGCATTACAATTGTAAAACAAAAATAAGCCACACACCACACCATTGTATCAACATTGATTCAACATCAACAGTAACAAACAAATTTAATCAATAATATACTAAACCATTAAATCATAATATATTACATAATTAAGTCTTTACAATTTGCAATCATTACATTGGATAACTTCTTGCAGCAATTATCCAAAAAATCATCAAAACCTAACATGCAAAATATATTCCCATTTAGTTCTGTTTCAATACAAAATAAAGCAATATTATCCAAGACACAATGGCTATAACAAAAGTTTATGTTCTTCTCCTTTTGTCCTTCATAATTTCTTCATTCCTTTTTTTTATGAGCTTTCTTTAATTTCTTTAGTTCTGCCCACAAATCACTCACTTTATCATTAATGCTACCCTTTTCTTTATTCTCCATTTCTGTCATTTCATGCCTTAGCATCTCATCCTCCATCTTCAAATTATTTAACAACTCCTTTGCTCTCATAATCATTGGCTCATCGTACCATTCCCAAAAACCACATGAACAATTCTTCAACAGACTAGGCTATCATTCAACACACAAATAAGAAAAACTATACTCCTTAATAAGAAAAAAAAATACACAATAGATTTCAAATTAAAATGTAAATAAATGGATGTATTTTTCTCTCCCCAAAATCGCTAAATCTGGTACTTTTCTCCTCCAAAATTACGCCTCTAAAGAAGAAAAGAACCCACCCCTTACAAAAACTCATCCTTTCCCCCTTATACCTCTTTCAAAATAGGGTTTTAAGTGCCTAGAATCAGTATAGGCATGCAGCTTCTTTAGCATGGCCATGCCAATTAAATCTTGTTAAAAATCACAAATTTACAACATGGCAGTCCAAGGGTCGATTCGCATGGGGTGCAGCTTCTTTTGCATGGCCATGCCAACTCTGGTTGGGCTTTTCCTTCATTAATAGCTTGAGGTTTGATTGGCATGGCTTTGCAACTTCTCTTGCATGGTCATGTTGATCTAAAGCTCTTCCTTTCAGCTCTTTTAAATAATGCTTGCCTAGCCAACATCAAATCGCTTCAAGAATCAATCCATCTACCCAATAAATAAACAAACTATGCACAACTAGCAAGTACATTAAAAGCACCACTATAAAGCACAAAATCAACAATACATTACTAAATTAAACAACTAAAAACATGATTAAAAACAATAAAAATATATCAAAACATATAGACAAATAAAGTTTCCAATGATAATATCAGAATAAGATTATATGGAAGGAGAGAGAAGACTTTATGCCCACTTAAGAGAGAGAAATAAAATAAAAAAGAGCCCCCTGAACGTCTAGCAGGCAGAGGTTAATTCAAGAGTTAAAATGAGCATTCTTTGTTGGATTTGAATAGTTGAAATATCCAATTGAGATCACGAAAAAAATGGGTGTTAATGTGCTCTAATGGCTACACCGTAAGTGTTAAAATATAATTCAACACCAGCTTATGGAAGTCGAGCTGTCTAGTTCATGAAGTTTGTGTCCAGGTGTCCAATTTATTGAAAGCCATCTTGTTTTGAATAAGTCTAGTTAGTTGCTATTTTTTTTAGTTTATTAAATTTTTTTTTTGTCCTATTCTTTAGTTCTTAGTGGGTCTTAGTGGATCTTATCAGTAATATCACGTTTCCTTCATTTTTGGATATGTATGCCTATATTAAGGCCAATTTGTTCAGTTGAATTTAAAAGCTTCATTTTCCCAAAATATTTCAGTTGCACTTTTCTTTCTTTTAGTTGTGAGATACTCTATTACTTAGTTCTACAGTAAGGGCATAATTGAACCTTATCCCATTTAACTTTTCAAAAGAATATAACACACATTATTTTACAAGTGGACATGCGAGATATTTTGAGCTACTAGTCAGTTAATGATGTTGAGAGATTTTGCAATGTAGAAAAGGATACAAGTAGACAATGGTGAAAAATGAAAACTTTTCAGCATATATGTGAATAAGAGATAGTTGTGGACTTATACAACTTTTTTTATTTTCCTTTCTTCTTATTTAGATAATCTTCAATGGTATTTTTTATTTTAAAGAGGATTTTAAAAAATACTGTTATGAGATCTATTTGCATGTACTTTCTTGGCTATATTTTATTTGTATTTGAATAGTTGGTGACGAGAGGGAAGATTATGTAATGAAAGATTTTTTTTTTTTTTTTGCCAAATATAATGAAAGATGAGAAGGGATTATTATTATTATTTTTATTTTTTAAGTATTGAAAAGGAAAAATTAATTGGTGAGATTCAAATTCTGACGTCTACTTCTAAAGTAGTTTATTCTTATTTTACTAATAAATTAAAATACTAGTTGATGAGAAGGGATTATTGATCACAATTGAAGGGAAATTTTGTAATTAAACTAAGGCTAAAATTGATATTTGAATTTCATTTAACAGATAATTTGACAGGACCAATTAGTTGACAAAATTGAATGAATCCGACTCATTAATTTTATCTAATCTTAGAAGTACATTAAATAACAATTAACCTTTTATAAAGTTGTAAAATATTAGTCTTTACTTATTAAAATTTTAACTTATACTCTCTCCATTATGAAAAAAATAATCATTAAAAAAAATCACCATTTTTAAGATAGTAATAACATTATTATAAATTGTCAAAAAGATCCCTATTAATTATAGTATAAATTAGAGAAACATCTCTCATACTTAAAAAATAGAAGGAAAAATTAGCCATTTTATTATTATTTTTTTTATTTAATTGCTAAATAACCACTTATTTATGAACAAAAATAACTTTTTTAATGATCACTTTTTCATAATAGAGGGAGTACTGTAACATCTTGATACTTAAATTGTTAAATCATAATATATTTTAGTTGTTAAATTATTATACTATAAAATACCTGTAAATATTTCTTAATATTCATATTAATCCAGGTGAGACTTATTTTCCAATATAAATAAAAAAAATCTTTGCTGGTGTGATAATTAGAATAAAAGAATTTGAGTGTTACAGAAAAGAATCAAATGAATGGAATAAGAAAAAAAAAAAAAAAAAGAATTTCTCTACTAATTGTTAAGCTCTTCTCTATGACTGGCTGCATTCTGGAGGGATGCCTTGGGGAAATCTTTTAGCGTCTGCGCAGTAATTATATATCATGTAATTCTTTTGCACCCATTGAAGCCTATCCTGATTTGTTGCATCTAATTCTTGTGATAGCCATGAATTACTGTCAGAAGGTGAATTAGAGCTGCACGAAGATGCCCCATTGGACCATACACAAGCATTGGCATTGAAATTCCTGTAAGAAGCAGTGAATGGAGCTTGACTCCAATCTGTTTTCACTAGACCGCCTCTTGTAGCCCAATCATCAGCATTCCATAAACTTGAGTAAATTCTCATTGGTTGATTCTTTGGAAATGGAACACCAATAGATTCCATGTTCTTGAACTCTCTTATAGGCGTACCATCAACAGAGAAGCTGAAACCAAGGAGGATAACCTTATTATTAGTAAAGAAACTAAAATTATTCACTAAAAGAATTAATTAAATTTAAAGATTTAATTTATTTTGTTGCAGTTGCTTACATGATTCGCTGGGGATTCCAAAGTATTGAATAGGTGTGAAAATCTGCAGTTGGGTCAAACCATAAATAGAATTGCTGCTCTCTGTTTCCTTTGCCTTGGCTAAATACATTAGTATGAAGAATGTAAGGATCACCACTCAAATTCCCCAAGAACTCGAAGTCTATCTCATCCCAAGTAGACCCTTTTGAGGATAACTGCATTTCAGAACATAAAATTTAATTGTTATTAGTTTATTTTAGCAGAGAAAACCAGAACAGAACATATCAAGATTATCAAAATTAATACTATCAGTAATAATTAAGGACTTACATAATAGGCAGTGACAGTGCCAGCAGAGTTGCCCGGGACAAGTTTAATCTGCATATCAATCTTGCCAAATAAATACTCATTCTTGGATTGAAATCCAGAACCAGAAGCTTGGTCAAGATTAAGTGTAAGAAGGTCCCCATTGTTGAGAATCTTAGCTCGACCATCTCCCCATGTGATATCAAAATTTTGGTAGAAATTTGCAGCTGCTATGGAAGAGAAGATGGCAACAAGCATGAGTAAAATTATAGAAGAAGCTAAAGAATTATGTGAAGCCATAATCTAAATATTTGTTGTTGGTAAAAGAGGAAGAAGTATGATAATTAGTGAGGAGATGAGATGAGTTAGAGTCGGTATTTATGCCCACCAAAACCAAATGACAGCAGAACGAAAGTACAGTTGAAGTTAAAAGCTGTGGACAGTTGTAAATTGGGCACTAAAGAAACAGCCCAACCGATATTTGGTTGGCTAGACTGGCTTTACTTCACGAACCACGAGACGCGTTTTTGTATTATTCGGTTTGTTTGGTTGGGATTTAGGAACTTGCGAGGCTGGTGTACCCGTTGTGGTAGTGTGCTAACTGTCACTCACTAGTTCTAAACTTTAATTAATTCAATTTGAAATTTCGCTTACGATTTCTCTGAAATTCTAAATAATTCAAATTTATTTATTATAATTTAATTTAATTTCCTTTGCAAATAGTACTCCTTTAATTTTAAAATATTTATCGTTTTAAATTTTTTTAATTTATTTATCATTTTAAAATTTTAAAAAATTATTTTTTTTTCAATTTTAATTTTTATTTATTTTCTACTAAATATTTACATTAATTTTTTTTATTTTTTACATCAAAATCAATAAAAAAATATTTTAATTTTTTTACTATAATATTATAATAATTTAATAATTTTTTTAATTTATATGCTGAAATTTTAAATGATAAATATTATGAAATGAAAGGGATAATAAAAAGTAAGAAAAAGTATAAAAAATTTCTATATGCTTTGTTGTTTTCTTGAAAAAGATTTATGATTATTATTATTATTTTTTTTTTTTTTTTTTTACATTTAACCTATGGATATTGGACTTAAGTAATAAATTCACTAATACCAATAATATCTATGAGAGTGATAATTTTGACCTAACCTATAGAATCTAGTCTAACACAATTATGCCCACCTTGTTAATAAATGGAGTGAGAGGGGGTTAATGATATACTCATCCCAAATTCACTGCGAATTCTGTTTATATATTGATCAGGCTTGATCAATATGAAAAAGGAATGGACTGGATCTTCTCTTCTTAGGCCTGAGCCTGATGCCTGCGAAGGAGAAGAAAAAGGATCAAGGAGGAGCCAGGCCTCTTGCCTGGCTAGAACCCTCCGACGATCAAGTCAGTCCTCTCTTCAGAGTATTTTAGTGAAAGAAAAGGGATGAGAGAATGCAGAGTTTCCACTACCTGTGCTTAGACTTTCCTTTTCCTTTTGTATGATTTATGGGTTAGGTGCGTCTGACACCTTTCTTTTGAGGAAGGACATCCTCTGTCATTCGACCATGCTGGTTGGTGAAAGTTGGCAGCAGGCGCATGTCCCCTGTCCCATCCCTAGGGATGTCTGGTAATGGGGGTGTCAGGGCATGGTGCAGATTGTCTAAGGACTGATCCTCCTGCTGGATGACTGGACATGTTATCAAAGGGCTTCGGCCCTTACTTGCTCAGCAAGTCATCCGGCTGGCGAAGGAGAGAAGTAGCACCTAATCCGAAGGCCTTTGGACTTAGATCGTTCGAAGGTCCGCCAATGGGCCTTGTTTCCTTTTATCATAGTCTCTGAAGGCTTTGTAATGGGCCTGGGCTACAGGTTGGTCCAAGCCTCTCTTGAGAGTCACTTTCATCCCTCATCAGGGGCCCCCCTATTTTATTAAGGAGAGAGCAAAGGGTTGAACCTTAGTAAAACAGCTTCGTATCCTTGTACCCTTATCTTCTGGGATCTTTTGATCGAAGAGAACTATTTTCGCTTTGGATGGTGAAGAGGCCCTTTCATTTTGTTGTCTGTGGTGAGTAGCTCTTAGGAGAGGCTTTCGTTTTACTAGGAGGCTTCGTCCGATCTAAGCATTCACTTCATCTTCCCGAAGGGTAGCCTTCATATGACCGAAGGGATTGGAGGTGCTAGGAACCGTCAGCATTCTAGACAGCCTTTGTAGGGTAGATGGAAGGTCACACAGCCATTGAATGCATGCACGACTGACAAGAGTAAGCATTGAATGCCAGAATGCGCATTGATTGCACGTCTCCTCGTTCTCCCCACTCTTCCATGTGTCGCAGCAGACGGTTAAGTTTTCCATGGATTTTTAATTTTGAACGTCCATTTAATGCCCCTACTTATTGCTGTGGCGGTTATTAAGGACGCTCTCAGTATATATATTCCTTTGCCTTCCCATATCCAGAACTTCTTGCTCATTCTCTCGAATCTCCTATTTTTCGTGGTTTTCCCATATCTGTTCTTTGGTATTTGCTTCCATTTTCTTCTTTCGTTCCAATGGCACCCAGAAAAGAGAACATTCCCCGTAGGGACCAAGTGAGCTCCTCCCACTACCAAAAGATACTGGAGAAGGAATGGGGGGAGATAGCCCCTATTGCAAAAACATCTGAATTTTTGGCCTTCGGCCAGAACTTGGAAGGCAGCACTCAGTTCATATTCCGCCGGGCTGAGGCTCACGAGAGGGTTTATTCCAGTGACCCCAAAGCTGCTCTGCCTAAAGACAACCGGCACTACATTATTTTCTACCACCAGCTGGAAGCTGGTCTTCTTTTTCCTCCTACGAAGTTCAAAGTTGAATGTTTCAACTACTTCGGAGTAAATCCAATGATGCTGACCCCGAACTCCATAAGGGACATGCACGTCTTCGAGGTTCTGTGCTTCGCTCATGGTATTCGTCCTTCCGCTCGCCTGTTTCAATGCTTTTACAGGATCCAGAGCGTGCAGAGGTCACCGGGGGTTTATATGACTTCTGCTAGGCCTCGCCGGAGCCTTTTCTTTGGTAAAGAGAACAAGGTGAAGGACTGGAGGGGCAAGTTCGGGTTGATAGAGGTCGCTGACGGCCTCGGCGATAAATCCCCTGGATTTGGTTTCCCCGGCCATTTCCTACGTCCCACCGAAGGCCTTACTGAGTGGCTTAAGAGGCTGTCCACTGAGGAGAAATCGAACCTCATGACCTTGGTCCATCAGGGTTATACTTATAACTCTGAAAAGATGATGGCCTCCTTCTACGCGGAGGACGAGCATGGCCTTCCAACTCCTAGACTTTTGCTAAAAGATATAAGAGGTAACTCTGCTCCTCACATGTTATAGGTTTAATTGACTATGGAGTATTGATCTTGTTGTTGCTGTGTTTATTGTTTCGATTGCAGTGGAGGCCAAGGATCCTGCACATTACCAGGATATAATGAAGGAGACAGAAGGGGTTTCTCCAAGACCCTTCAGCGAAGATGCTGAGCTTCCCATTCTCGACCTCAAGACAGGGAAGTTTCGTTTGCGCTCCTCCTCCGCCCTCCAGTCTTCGTCGGCGAAGCTTCGTAAGGATAAGCCGACGAAGCCTGTCTCCGCTGGATCTGGTTCGGCTGTTGGATCAGAAGGGGCCCAAGTGAGTGTGGCCAGTGCGAAGTCCATTCGAATAATTCGAAGGCGACTTGTTAAGGCTTCTGATCGCTCTGTTCCTATTATGCAGAGAGGTACTCCTCCGCTTCGAGCTGCACCCATTGTTGCAAGGCCTGCTCCTCAGAGGGGTATCTCAATCTCAGGGCTTTCTGAGGCTTCCATTCCTCCGCCTCCACCTCCTCCAGCAGGTGATAAGGGGAAGGGAGCGTTCGTACCTCATCCACCCAAGCTTAAAGTAAAAGGGACCCCCGTCTCCAATGTTCTTGACCTAATTGTTCACTCTTCTCGGGGGGCGGAGCAACTGGCGAACTTGGAGAAGGTTCTGACAGACGTTCCTGATGCAGAATTTGAGGCCTGTCTGAAGAACCTGGTGGATGACTTGAGTGCCCCTGTGGCTGAAGTTGGGGCAGGTAACTTTTCTTCTCCCCCATCACCTTCATCATATAAAAACCCCCATGTTATCCGAGGGACATATCTGAGATGGTCGAAGGAGGTCGTACCCGGGAAATCTCCTAGTGCCGAGGAGGTCGAAGCCTGGGAGAAGTATATTGAGGAGCAATGGATTTCATATCCTGACTTTGCGACCCTCATGAGGCTTTATCCTTCCCAAGTTAATACTGCGGCCGAAGGGGAGGCCTTCGTTTCAAGAAACAGAGGCAACTTCTTGCCTTCTTATTATCATTTACTTCTTCTTGTGTCTTTATTTGCTTATTTGAATGTGTGAATGTTTTTGCTCTTGTACCTTACAGTTTTTATGGGCGAAGCGGACGCCCCTGCTCAGGAGCCTTTCCTGGAGGCTTCATTGGCACCTGTCATGGGTCCCTCCGGAGCCAGCGAACCATTTCTTTCAGCTGCTGTTCCGCTGGCGGCTGATCAAGGGGCTGCTGTTGCTGCACCCGATGAAGCATTTCCTTCAGTTGCTGCTTCATCTGGGGTCATGCTAGGGGCTGTTGTTACTGTCGAAAGTGTCTCCTCTCTTCGTCCCCCTAAGAGGAAATTAACAGTGAGGGAGTTCCTTCGTCGCAAGAGGCCACTGGCGGTAACTTCAACCACCCCCGTTTCGAAGGCCCACTCTGCTTCAGAGACTCCTTCACCTGGGGCGGATGTAGGAGTGTCAGCCCCTCCATAGAGGACAATAAAGGAGGCTTCTCTGCCAAGTAAGAGGCCGCGAGTTGGAGAGCCAGCGGAGATTGCAGTAGTGGATTCACCTCCGCTCGGAGAAGTCGAGGCATCTGCTGATCCTCCTTCTTCCATTGCTCCCACCGCCACAATCTTGGCCCCCGTGCCCTTTCTGCGTCCAGCCCCTAGGCCTCTTTTCAGGTCTATGGAGGATACTCTTGCCAGGCAAGAGACTCTGCTAGAGAAGGTAAATTCATTCCTCACTTGGGTTGTGACCGTTTAGCACATTGCCTAATCATTGTTGTTTGTTGCAGGCGCTTCTGGATTCTAAAATTTTGAGGACTGATTTTGCTCTTCTGAGGGATCATTATGAAGACGCCCGGCAGGCGGCGGAGGACAGGTTGGGATTATGTTCCCGCCTGGAGGAAGAATTGGCTTCTGCGAAGGCGAAGGCTGAGGAGGCCATGGAACAATCCAGGGCCCATAAAGAGGCTCGTTCGAAGGCCGAAGGAGAGGTTAGTACCTTAACTGCGTCAGTGGCATCTAAGGACAAAGCCATTGCCGATCTCAGCGTGCAACTGGACAAACTAAAGAGTGCTAATGAAGAGCTTGCCCGAGAGGCCGAAGAGGTTCCTAATCTTCGAGAACTCCTGAAGAAGACTCAACAGGAACTTCGAGTCTCAGAATTTGGATACACACAAGCCACTACTCGGGCTCAAGTTGCACTTGAGAAGGCTAACAAGGCCGAAGAAGGTCGGCGAAGGGCTGTGAGGGACTTTATGCAGTCTAAGAGCTTCGATGACATCATCACATACCACACTTATAAGGTAGCAGCCGAGTATTATAACAATGCTCTCCGTAATGCAGCGGAGCATTTTCCTAATGTGCTGCAAGTGGTATCTGAATTGGATGTTGCTGAAGAGCCTCCGGCGCTAGACCTTTCAGAGTTCCAAGATCCCGTTCCTGAGGGGGATGAAGGCCTCTTATGGCCTAAAGACTTCCCAGCTTGGGATAAGGATGGACCCGCTTCGTCTCCCATTCTTGAAGTTTCTAGCGGGGGCGAAGGGGATGCAAACGAAGGACTTCCTTCTAGGACGGATCTTGCATCAGCCGAACCTCTGTCTGTCATTCGGCCAGATCTTTTGAATGACCAGCCTCTGCCATCTTCTGTAACAGTGGTTCCTCCAGGCGATCCTCTGCCTTAGACATTTTTTACATTCTTTTGTATTTCATTCTTTTGTAAATAAATGTAATACATTTACTTCAACGAATAATACAGTTATTATGCTTCTACTTTGTGTATGCTTTACTTGTATGGGGATCACATTCACATTGTAATCCAACAAGCATTTGTGCAATGCCTTAGTGAAGTTGCCGTTCCAATAGGAGTTCAAGCACTTTCACCTTCTCCTCCCATTAGATCTTCTTAGCTTTGTGCCCAGATTTACTAGGACTTAGGCTCTCCCTTAGGAAAGTTCTCTCTGCTTTTGGTGAGACTTCGTGCCTAGCTTTACTAGGGCTTAGGCTTCCCCTTAGGAAAGTTCTTCCCGCTCTTAGCGAGGCTTCGTGCCTAGATTTACTAGGGCTTAGGCTTCCCTTAGGAAAGTTCTTCCCGCTCTTGGCGAGGCTTCGTGCCTAGATTTACTAGGGCTTAGGCTTCCCCTTAGGAAAGTTCTTCCCGCTCTTGGTGAGGCTTTGTGCCTAGATTTACTAGGGCTTAGGCTTCCCCTTAGGGAAGTTCTTCCGTCTCTTGGCGAGGTTTCGTGCCTAGATTTACTAGGGCTTAGGCTTCCCCTTAGGGAAGTTCTTCCGTCTCTTGGCGAGGTTTCGTGCCTAGATTTACTAGGGCTTAGGCTTTCCGCTCTTAGCGAGACTTCGTTAGTGCGAATGGAGACAATTTGAGGCAAACAACGTTTCTGTTATTATTATTGGTAATACATTTTAAGGTGCTGGATGTTCCATGTATGAGGAATTTTCACTCCCCCTAGGGTTACAAGTTTGTAAGTGCTAGGACTTAGGACTCTGGACTCTTTTTACTTGGAAAGGTCCTTCCCATGTGGGTGTAAGCTTGCCCGTGCCTTCACGTTTGCCTGTAGCCTCTAAGAATCTCATTACTAGATCCCCTTCGCCAAACACTCTGTGCTTTACTTTCTTGTTGAAATGATTAGCAGCTCTTTGCTTGTAATTAGCCATTCAAATGCTGGCCGATTCCCTGAGTTCCTCTAGGAGATCCAGATCGATTCTTCTAGCTTGGTCATTGTGTCTGTCTTTGCAATAATTGATCTTTCCACTGGGGAGGCCTATATCCACTGGAATTACTGCTTCTGTGCTATAGGTCAGGCTGAATGGAGTCTCTCCGGTGGGTTGCCTGGGAGTAGTTCTGTAAGCCCATAGGACATGGTGTAGTTCGTCTGCCCAGCTTCGACCATATCCTTCCAATCTCCGCTTCAGGCCTTGTAGAATAGTCCGATTTGTTACCTCCGTCTGGCCATTTGTTTGAGGATGGGCTACTGATGAGAAATGTTGTTTGATCTGAAGCCCTGAACAAAAGGACCTGACTTTAGCATTATCGAACTATTTGCCATTGTCACTAATGAGCTGATAGGGAATGCCGAATCTGCACACTATATTCCGCCATAAGAAGTTGATCACCTTTTCTGCAGTGATAGTGGCTAAAGGTTCGGCTTCTACCCACTTGGTGAAGTACTCCACTGCCACTAGGAGAAACTTTCTCTGACCTGATGCTGCGGGGAAGGGTCCGACTATGTCTACCCCCCACTTAGTGAAGGGCCATGCACTGGAAATGGGGACCTGCTCTGCTGCTGGAACATGTTTTCCACTGTCAAATTTTTGGCAGGAGGGGCACTTTTTAACAAATGCCACGGCTTCGTCTTTCATCTTCGGCCAGTAGTATCCTTGCCTAATCGCCTTAGCTGCCAGCGCTTTTTCGCCTATGTGCATTCTGTAAGATCCTTCGTGTATCTCCCGAAGGATGTATTCGGCTTCATTGGGCCTTACACATCTCAGCCAGGGTAATGAGTAAGCTCTTTTGTATAAGGTTCCGTTGTCCAAGGAGAAATGAGCACTTCTTCGCTTGACCTTTTTGGCTTCTTGGGCATCTTCGGGTAGTTCTCCCTTTTCCAAGTAAGACTTGATGGGGTCTATCCAGCACGGCTCTTCTTCGATCTCTATAACTTCATCTCCTTCGGCGATGCTGGAGGAGGCCAAGGTGCCCAAATAAATTTTCTGAGGGAGTTCGACTGGACGAGAGGCGGCCAATTTGCTGAGGCTATCTGCTCTGCAATTCCTTTCTCTGGGGATCTTTTGAAAGAACAGCCTGACTCCTCTGTCCTTCATTCTCTGAACTATCTCTTTCATTTTTTGCAAATACCTGGCCATGGTCGACTCTTTCGCCTCAAATTCTCCTTCTATTTGTCCGATCACTAATTGAGAATCACTATACACCGTGAGTTGCTCTATGCGAAGGCAATCAACGAAGAGCAATCCCTGGATCACTACTTCATATTCGGCCGTGTTATTGGTGGCTTCAAAACTTAATCCCAAAGCATACTCCAGTGAAAATCCTTGAGCACTTCTAAGTATGATGCCCACACCATTTCCTTCTTTGCTGCTAGCACCATCTACAAAGAGTTCCCACTGAAGGTCCGGTAGCATTATTGATGAGTGTCTTTCCCCAGGGGTTCGGTCTCCTCCCCCATCTTTGGTGCCAAAGGAGCATTCAGAAATAAAGTCCACCACTGCTCGAGCTTTAATTGCTGACCTGACCTTGTACTGCAAACCGTGCTGACCTAACTCCACAAACCAACATAACATTCTTTCCAAAGTCTCCAGTTTATGAAGTACCTTCTGTAAGGGTTGATCTGTCACAACCACTTCTCGGTGTGATTGTAAGTATATTTTATACTTTCGGCAGGAGAGCACTAAAGCATAGGCCAGCTTTTCTATCGGAGAGTAATTCAACTCTGCCCCTTGTAGGACTTTGCTGAAGTAATAAATGGGCTTCTGGACCTTTCCTTCCTCCCTGATCAGCACCAAACTGATTGCTTGGTCTGAAGCAAACAAGTAGATTAATACTTCTTCACCTGGCAAAGGCCTACTCAGAATGTGCTCCGAGCTTAGGAAGGCCTTGAGCTCTTCAAATGCCATCTGGCACTCCTCTGTCCATTCGAACGTCTCTGACTTTCTCAACTTCTTAAAGAAAGGGAGATACCTCTCAGCAGACTTAGACATGAACCTATTCAATACGGCGATTTGCCCCGTCAGCCTCTGAACATCCTTCACACTCTTCGGAGGTTCCATGTCTAAGATGGCCTTCACCTTGTCAGGATTGGGCTCAATTCCCCTCTCGCTCACCATGTAGCCTAAGAACTTGCCTCCTTGGATGAAGAATGCACACTTCTCCGGGTTAAGCTTCATCCCATACTCTTCCATTACTGCCAACACTTCGGCCAAATCACAGACATGGTCCTCGAAGCTTCTGCTTTTCACGATAATGTCGTCCACGTATGCTTCCAAGTTTCTGCCTAATTGATTTTTGAACATTCTGTTAACTAGGCGTTGATATGTGGCTCTGGCATTTTTCAAGCCGAAGGGCATTGACATATAGCAATATGTACCCTTTTCTGTTATGAATGAAGTCTTTTCCTCATCCTTCGGGTGCATTCTGATCTAATGATATCCTTGCTTAGCGTCTAAGGATGACAAAAATCCATGCCCAGCCGTCGAATCTACCAGTTTATCAATCATGGGCAATGGAAAAGAGTCTTTTGGTCAAGCTTTATTCAAATCCGTGAAGTCTACACACATCCGGAAAGTCCCATTCGCCTTTTTGACTAGCACCACGTTCGCTAGCCATTCTGGATATTGCACTTCCCTGATAAATTTTGCCTCTAGGAGCTTGTCTATTTCCCGATCGATGACCGCTTGCGGCTTCGAGCTGAAACATCTCTTTTTCTGCTTGATTAGTCTGCAGGTGGGATCTACATTCAATTGGTGCATTATCACTTCGGGTTTTACCCTTCCCATTTCTGCCGAAGACCAGGCAAAACTGTGGATGTGTTCCTTCAGGAACTGGTGAGTGAACGACTTCTGCTCACTTTCTAACGAAGAGTTGACCATCAGGAACTCTTCAGGCTCTCTTCCAACCGTTACCCTTTCCAGCTTATCTACAGGCTCGGTTCTTTTCTCGGGAGTAACAGTTTTGACTGTAGCTACCTCCTTCGCAGCGACTTCGCTCTTTCTTATCCTTTTATTTCTCTTCCTTTCTACTCCTTCATCTTGACTGCCATAAACGTGAAACACTTCGCCATTGGGCTTCGGGATCGTCATCCTCAAGTGTCTGATATTTATCAAAGCGTCCAGGTCATATAGCAATGGCCTGCCCATCAAGACGTTATATGCCAAATGTGTCCTGACGATAACAAATGTAGCCATGGTAGTTACATTTTTTAGGGCGGTGCCAACTGTGAAGGGCAGTTTTGCCACTCCAACTGATGGGACCTCCGTTCCATCTAAAGTGCGAACTGGATTTTCCACTTCTTCCAGATCTTCCTCCTTGAGACCCATCTTTAAATATGCTTCCCTCGTCATCAGGTTGACCGAACTTCCTTCGTCAACCAAGATTCTTTTAACTACATAATTGGCTATAATTGCTTGGATCACCAATGGATCAGCGTAAGGGGTGCGAAGGGTACTTCCATCTGGCCTCTCTAGTCGATTTCCCCCTCTTTCACAGTAAATGTATTCGGGCCTTTCGCTCAGCCTACCTAAGGCCTTCGTACGATTTCTGCTTTCACGAGCTTCGCCTGGCCCTCCTGTAATACAATGAATGGTCCCTGCCGAACCATCATTTACTCTTCCCTAGTGTCTTTCTTTATCTTCGCTAGGGCCAGCTCTATCTAATTCTGCTCTTCTTATGAATTTCCTCAAGTAGCCCTGTTTGATCAACCTTTCGATCTCCTCTATCAACTGCCTACAATCATTGGTGTTATGACCATAAGTTTCATGAAAGAGGCAGTATTTGTTCTGATCTCTTTTCTCTGGAGGAGCAACCATTGGTTTGGGGCGAGCCCATATATTTTGCTCTTTGAAAGTTGCGAAGACTTCGGCTGGACTGGCATTGAGGGGGGTGAATTTGCTGGGGTTGAAACTGGATCATGATTGGTTATTTCTTCCCCTCCTTCATCCGCCAGTCGGCCTCTCGTCTTGCTTTTCTTCCACCTTCTTCTCTCGCTTTGCCTTCGGCTCTTCCCTAGGAATGATCTCCATTCCTCTCCGCTTTGCCATCTGGTTGAAGGCTAGAGCGTCATCTTGCCGTACATACTTTTAGGCCAATGCCATTGCATCCTCCAGGGTACGAGGAGCATGATGGCAAAGGGCTTTGAGAAAATCCGTGTGAGAGGTTCCATTCTGCAGCGCTTCCACTGCTCGAGCTTGGTCCAAATGTGTGACTTTCAATGCTTCTCGATTGAATCGAGCCATGTAATCCCTTAAGGATTCATTCTCCCTTTGCACCACCGTTTCCAAATACTAAGTCTTTCGCTCCATCGGGATGCTAGAAGCGAATTGGTGCATAAAGGATCTGGCCAGCTCCATGAAAGAATGGATACTCCCCTCTTCTAAGCTATCAAACCATCTCGTTGCAGCTCCTTCTAAGGATCCCCTGAACGCTCTACATAGAGCCTCATCATCCGCTGTCTGCAATTCTACTGCATACTTGTAGTCCATGACATTGACCCTGGGATCGGTTTCTCCATTGTACTTTTTCAACACCGGCGGTTTAAACTTGCTGGGCATAATGTATTCCCTGATGGATCTGGTAAAAGGAGACTTCAAGATAAGCTTTAGGGTGGTATCCATGGTTTTCCTGTCATAACCTTGATTCATCTCTTCTAAAAACTTATTCACAGCATCTCTCACCTCCTTTTCCTTCTTTCTGCGGCTGTTGCCACTAGCAGGTGACCTTCTGCTTCGAACCCGCGAGGGGTGACTAGCAACAGAATATTCCCCTCTATCCTGTTCTCTTCCTCTCGGACTTTCTCTTTTCCCATATTTTAATTCTTTATACTCACACTTCCCTTTGTTCCTTCCTTCGCTCCGTTCCGTATTATTTGCATGAAAATTTTTTCCATGCAAGAACTTACGTTCACTGTCTGGGAGTGAAGCCTGCACACTCCCTTCTTCTTCGGTCGAACTCTCCTCTCCTCCACGATGCTCTTTCGTCCTTCCCTCCACATTTCCACCCAAGTGGACCAGTTGTTCTTCATTAACCCCTGGGACTCCTTGGGATTGCTTCTCATAATCCAGGATTCAAACAACATTCCTTCTCGGGATAGCTTCCGGAATAGCGACGAGGGTCTGTGTCGGGGGAGTCTGTTGCTGGGAGCTCCTTACAAAAGCAGCTATAGTATTAATAAACTACAATGCAGGAGCTAAGTCTAGATTTGGAAGGCTCAGAGGGGTTTGGCTAGACCCAACTGTATTTTGTTGAGAGATAAGGAGCTGGAGGGACGTGTTTAGGTCAATGGGAGTTGCTAGAGGAGGATCAGTAGGTGTTGGAAGGGAGTGTCTAGGATTTAAGGGAGTTGAGGATTCGGGATCATCATGGTTCGTCATTATGGTAATCTTCTTTCACAGGCAAATGAAAGTGGAATGCAAAGTTGAGAGAAAGATCAGCTCGCGTTTCCCACAGACGGCGTCAATTTGATCAGGCTTGATCAATATGAAAAAGGAATGGGCTAGATCTTCTCTTCTTGGGCCTGAGTCTGATGCCTGCGAAGGAGAAGAAAAAGGATCAAGGAGGAGCCGAGCCTCTTGCCTGGCTAGAACCCTCCGACGATCAAGTCAGTCCTCTCTTCAGAGTATTTTAGTGAAAGAAAAGGGATGAGAGAATGCAGAGTTTCCATTACCTGTGCTTAGGCTTTCCTTTTCCTTTTGTATGATTTTTGGGTTAGGTGCGTCTGACACCTTTCTTTTGAGGAAGGACATCCTCTGTCATTCGACCATGCTGGTTGGTGAAAGTTAGTAGCAGGCGCATGTCCCTTATCCCATCCCTAGGGATGTCTGGTAATGGGGGTGTCAGGGCATGATGCAGATTATCTAAGGACTGATCCTCCTGCTGGATGACTGGACATGTCATCAGAGGGCTTCGGCCCTTACTTGCTCAGCAAGTCATCCGGCTGGTGAAGGAGGGGAGTAGCACCTAATTCGAAGGCCTTTGGACTTAGATCGTTCGAGAGTCCGGCCAATGGGCCTTGTTTCCTTTTATCATAGTCTCTGAAGGCTTTGTAATGGGCCTGGGTTACAGGAGCGTCCAAGCCTCTCTTGAAAGTCACTTTCATCCCTCATTATATATATATATATATATATATATATATATATATATATATATATATATATATATATATATATATATATATATATATATATATATATATATATATACACACTCTTGAAACGTAACTGAATATTCACTATTTGTTTTGCCTTATCTCAATATAAGACAGATAAAATATGGATACGTTAAAATTTGATTTATATCCAATTTATGGCTATTCCTAAATATTTGATAATACAAATTAGAAAAATATTTTTCTCCTGTATGTAATTCCACCAAACACTATAGGATCCACTATTATAAAAATTTAAAAATATTTTTAAGAGAAAAAGAAAATAAAATTTAAAAATTATAAATCTCAAATATTATTTTAAAATTTGTTTTTTTAGTGTTTATTATTTGTAAAATAAATAAATAAACAAAGAGGTGATATTTTGGTGGGGAGGAAAGGAGATCGGCAAAGTTTTCACTACAAAAAAATTATAATTTATCGATAAAATTTATCGACAGAAATAATTTCGTTGGTAAATTTATTAAATTACCAACATAATACCAATGACACATGAATTTTTTTTTTTTAATTACCAACAAACTACTAATTGTTTACTAACAAAAAATTACCGACTATCAAATTTCGTTGCTAAATAAGGTGCAAAAAAATAGCACAAAAATTAGCAATAATTTACCGAACAAAATTTTGATCGGTAAATTTACTGATAAAAATTTTAGTCAGTAAATTAAAAAGCAAAAATTTTTTAATTCAATTATAAAAGTTTTCTAGTTTACCGACAATATTATTCTATCTGTAAATTTACCGACCAAATTTTTGGTTAGTAAATTAAAAAAATTTTGAAATTACCGGCTAAAATTTTGGTCGGTAAATTTACCGACCAAAAGTTTAGTCGGTAAATTAAAAGGCAAAATTTTTTTTAATTCAATTATAAAAGCTTTCTAATTTACCAACAATATTATTCCATCGGTAAATTTACCGACCAATTTTTTAGTCGATAAATTAGAGAACAAAATATTTTTTAATTTATAGAAAAAAATTTTGAAATTACAGACTAAAATATTGGTCAGTAAATTTACCGACTAAATACCGACCAAAATTTTAGTCGGTAAATTAAAAGGCAAAATTTTCTTTAATTCAATTATAAAAACTTTCTAATTTACCGATAATATTATTTTATCGGTAAATTTACCAACCAAATTTTTGGTTGGTAAATTAAAAAAGTTTTGAAATTATCGACTAAAATTTTAGTCGGTAAATTTACTAACCATATTTTTGGTTGGTAAATTAAAAAAATTTTGAAATTACTGACAAAAATTTTAGTAGGTAAATTTACAGACCAAAAGTTTAGTCGGTAAATTAAAAGGCAAAATTTTCTTTAATTCAATTATAAAAGTTTTCTAATTTACCGACAATATTATTTCATGGTAAATTTACCGATCAATTTTTCAGTCGATAAATTAGATAACAAAATATTTTTTAATTTACAGAAAAAAATTTTGAAATTACCAACTAAAATTTTGGTTAGTAAATTTGCCAACCAAAATTTTAATCGGTAAATTAAAAGGTAAAATTTTCTTTAATTCAATTATAAAAGTTTTTTAATTTACCGATAATATTATTCTGTCGGTAAATTTACCGACCAAATTTTTTGTTGGTAAATTAAAAGGCAAAATTTTTTTAATTCAATTATAAAAATTTTCTAATTTATTAACAATATTATTCAGTCAGTAAATTAGAAAATAAAATATTTGTTAATTCACCAAAAAAAATTTGAAATTACCGACTAAAATTTTGGTTGGTAAATTTACCGACCAAAATTTTAGTCGGTAATTTCAAAAGCAATTTTTTTTAATTCAATTATAAAAGCTTTCTAATTTACTGACAATATTATTTAATTGGTAAATTGAAAAATAAAATATTTTTTAATTTACCAATAAAAAATTTTAGTCGGTAAATTAAAAAGCAAAATTTTTTTTATTTAATTAAAAACTTTCCAATTTAGCGACAAAAAATTTTGTCACTAAATTTTCCAACTAAAATTTCAGTCGGTAAATTATAAAGAATTTTTTTTAATTTACCGATAAAATAATCTGTCCGTAAATAAAAATGTTTGAGGGAAATTTCCCTCCAAATTTTCATTTGATGTTAAAAAAAATTACTGACAGAAATTTAGTCGGTAATCAGTCAGTAAATGAAAATTTTGGAGGGAAATTTTCCTCTAAAATTTTCATTTGAATTTTAAAAAATAAAAAATAAATTACTGACAGAAATTTAGTTAGTAATCTGTCGGTAAAAAAAAATTTTAGAGGGAAATTTCTCTCCAAATTTTCATTTGAAAAATTTACAAATGAAAATTTAGTCAACAATTAGTCGGAAAATGGCATAAAAAAAAGTATAAAATGGCTCCTCCTCATCATTTTTTTCCCACCCTTCTTCTCTTTCCATTTTCTTATCTTTCTCTCAATTTCTTCTCTCCATTTCTCACAAATAAAATTTCTTTTTTTTTTTCTTTCTCTTTTAACTATTTCTTCATTTTCTTTTTCATCACTTAATATTTTCATACTTTTTAATACTTATATACTATTTGTTTCATATTCTATTTTTTTCTATTTTATTTTTTAAATTTCAAACCCTTCAATACAAAAAATCTATTAAATTTATTTCAATTTTTTTATGTTTTAGTTTTTATAATTTATTATTTATATTTCTTAAATTGTTTATAGCATAAAAAAGTGTTAATGTGATTTTTTAAAAAATAATTATTTGCTATCTTAAATTTATTTTTTTATTAAATTTTTTATATAAATTTAGTAAACAAAAAAATAAATTTAATAAATTATTTATCTTACCTTTTCATTTTTACTCTTATTATTTTCTCTCTTAATTTTAGCTTCATTTCATTCTTTTTATAGTTTTGAAATATAATTTTAATTTAATTTTTTTAATTTAGTCATTTTTTATATTCTTTAAGCTTCCTAATTTATTTTATAACTTTTTATTACTTAATTTTCATATTCACTGTAAAAATTTTAATTTTTTAAATTATTATTCTTATTTTTTGAAAAATATGTATTTTTTTAAAAAAAAATAGAATTTTACCAACGAATTACCGACAAAATATTTTATTTTTTAAAAGTTAATTTACAAAATTACCGACATATTACCGACAAAATATTTACTTTTCAAAAATATTTATTTAAACTTTACCAATGAATTACCAACTATTTTTTTATTTCTAAAGAAATAAAAATTTACCGACAAATTATCGACTAAAAATTTAGTCGGTAAATTATCTCCTCAAAAAAAATTCTGATGATATAAAGTTATTTTACTGACAATATAAAAATAATTTTCCAACTAAAATTTCGTCAGTAATTACCGACAGTTTTGTATTCAGTCTGTAAATTATGTTACTGACAAGTTAAATTCCGATTAAATTTTTTGGTCGGTAAATAGTCGCTCTATATATTATCGACAAAAAAAATATAATTTATCGATAAAATTTTTAGTCAATAAATTGTATTTTTTTTGTAGTGTTTGTGTTACCCTTCATTTAATTTTATACTCTACCCAATCTAAAAAAATTCTAAATTATTCCTTTTTAGAATATAATAAAATATTTACTCAGTCTAAAAATAAATATTAATATTTATCTATATTAATTGAAAGGTGTTGTATTTATATATTCTCAAAATAAGTGAAAAAGATAGTAATAGATAAGTATAAATAAATATATAAGAAAAAATAATAATAAAATTTATGAGTTAATAAGTAATTAATAATATTTTTTTAAACTGTGTGAGAAAAAAAAAATAGACAATATTTTGGAACAAATAGAGTGCATCACATGAAAAAAAAATACTTTTTCTATTCCATTTTATTTGAGACATTTTTTTTTGAGATGTTTCAAAAAATATATCTCATTTTTATTTTTAACATTTTTTTTTTGCTTTTTATATCTATTTTATTTTTGAATACTAATTCAATTTTTTTGTATAAAATTTATAAGAAAATATGAAAATTATATTTAATAAAAAGCGAAAAAATAACATACTATTTAATATACTATTAAATTTTATAAAAAAATATATTTTTGAATAAAATAAGAGAGATTATAATAATAATAATAATAATAATAATAAACTAATACTAAAAGCTAAAAAGCAATGGGTAATTCGGCATGCACCTTTGGGCTTTGATGCGGTGACACGACATTCTCTGCAACGGCCGGAGGTTGAAGGTCAAAGTATTTCAAAGAATTTTATAATAAAAAAAAATTACTGATTTATTTGTGAGATTTTTATATATTAAAAGTATCCAAACAAACTCTTAAATTTTTTTCTTTTTTTATTTAGGGAGCAATTCAATAATTTTATTTGCAAAAGGGATAAGATTTAATTTTAATCCTAATATATGGCTAATAGATCATATAAACATCTTGTATTTTTGAGTTTTCAATTAGACCCTCAATGTTTGTAAATCTTATAAATTGAACATAAAAATTAATGCTTTATAAATTAGCAGACGACTGTCGTTTATGAGACTCAATTTTTATTGATTAAAAGTCCATGTAGATTGAAAAATTCAACCACCGTTTCTCTCTCCCTATGCTTCTCACTCTCTCTCTTCTCTAACTCAATCCCCATCACAAACATATGCTTCTCGCCCTTCCTCTTCTTTAATTCAATCCCATCACAAATGATCATCTCTCTGCTCTATTGCCAGTGGATGCTAGCTAGTACTGGGTAAGGATCTGGATCTCATGTTGTTGCTGTTGATCCTTGGCTGTCACATCCTAGGTTCACAATGCTGATCGTTGCATTTAGAACCCAAACCTCGCGATGTGAGCTGGAGCTATCATGCGTCGCCACCACTGCTTTTTCATTTTGGGTTCTTCTTCTTCTTATTATTTATTTATTGAAAATTTCTTTTTTTGGGTATTTTTAACTTTATTTTTTGATTAATTTGTGTTATTTAAAGGTTGGGGAATTATTCAAATCTGGGATTTTTGAAGTGGGTTGTTGTCTATTTGGATGAAATTTTTTTTTCAAAATTATTATTTTTCCATTAGTTCTTAATGGGTAATTTCTGAAATTGGCTTAATTTTTTTTTTACTATTGTGGAAATAATGTTCAGATTTTTTTTTTAGACTTAATTTGATGATGGGTATTGGATAATTTATATTTTAATTATTTTTTAATTTTTAATGCTGTAGGTGCATTGAGTAATTTAATTCCTTGATTTTTCTTGTTGCTTGATTTTAAGGAGGTGAATTTAAAGAAATTAAAATTTTGTTGTCAGATTCTTTGTCGTAAGGTGTTGAATTTTGATTTAATAACTAAATTTTTATTATTGTTAGTTCAATTCGTGTTCTGTGGTGGTGGTAGTCGTCCTCCAACTAATGACTAATGCACTTTATGATCCTTAATATAAAAATCAGACCTAAAAATCCTTAAATTATGCACTTTTTTATCCATGTGGTCCTTCTGTCTAATTTTCATTTGGTTTCCGTTAGCTGCCATAACTGCTAGCTGACATGGAAGGCCAAATCATCACTTTTAATTTTTTTTTTTTTGCATGTGTTGCCTCTCAGCTCCTCCTTCCTCTCTCATGCGCCTGGGAATTAACACACTAAAAAATAAAAATCAGTTCAATTCACTCACTAATCACAACACCAATCTCTCAAATCATCATCTTCTTCTCTTTGATCTTCACCATGAATACCATCCTTGACTATAGCTTATACCTAAATAGAAAAAGACCAATAAAGAAATGATAGTGGTTGGATCTGATCCCTCTTTCTCTTCTATCCCCTAGGTCGATTTTAGAGGTGTAGGATGAGATGCGTACTGCAAGTCAAGTGAGACAAAGCATCTTTCATAGGAGAGCAGGCGAGTTGTCCCAAAACAAGTTAAGTGTGAGAGTGGGATAGTTGAGTGGATGGATGGCAGTATAGTGAAGGAGGCTAACAATGGAGAGGAACAGGCATCAAATGATCAACCAAATCATTCTGCTTTCTCCGTAGCATTTGAACATCATCCACAGCCATACCTACTCCTCTCACCTTCTACTTGATCTGCCGGTACTGATTGAGATGTTTCAGCTAGGTTGCCTAATGGGAGAAGTACTACTCCTGGTAGCTAAACAATGGTGAAAACACATTAATCACCACTAAGTCCAGAACTCGACCAGTGGATGGCACTAAGTTTAGTTGGTGTAAAGCTATTCCTGGTGGCACTAGCATCATTGTCTTAGCACTCAAGTGGGTTGTACTTCGCTACATTGCCGGTGGAGAAACTATCATGGTCCTTCTTACACTTTGTCTAAGTACCTCCGCCATAAAAAATCGATCATAAGGAGTCAGAGGAACGCACTTCTTATTGCTGCCGCACTTATGTTTTACGGGTTGCTCTATTCTATGACATGTCTAGTGGTCAAGATTGAGCAATTGAATACGTGCATTAATTTGGGCAATGAATTGATTGATCGATATATGATATAAGTGAATTTGTTGTTTGAATTTTGTTGCTTTTTTTTTTAAATGAATAGTGCTTTAGGCTAAAATAGAGTAGGTCACTATATTGAGCATTATCATTTTTGTATAAAAAGCCCCTTTGATAATTTTGAAACTTTTTTTTTTTTTTTTTATGTATTTGATCCAATTCTAATTTTGATTAGAATTACGAAATGCTAGTTTGATTGAGAAATTAGAATTGATCATTATTGGTATTTTTTGATAAATTGGGTCTGTTAATATGAATGTAAAATGCAAACAAATTGATGCATATAAGATATTTGATAGAATGCTTAAAAGAGACTTGGTTTCTTAGAATACGGTTGTTTCTGATTATTCACAAAATGGGTAGAGAACTTGAGGTCACTAGAAAGGCTGAGGCTGTCGAGAGTAATGGAGCAAGTGATACCTCAACAACTACTCCAATTGGTTGAAGGAGAATGAGGGTTCATAAATATGCAAGTTAATTCCAGGCGTAGGAGAGGAAGGAGGAGCTGAGGGATAACACATGGCAAAAAAAAAATATTAAAAATGATGATTTGGCTTTCCACATTAACTAGCTATTATGGCCGCTAATGGAAACCAGATCGAAGGATCATATGGATACAAAAGTGTATAGTTTCAGGATTTTTATGTCTAATTTTTTAAATGAAGGATTATAAAGTGCATTAGTCATTAGCTAGATGATGACAATTGAAATTTACCCAGGAATTTGTGGATTTTTTGATTCTTTGTTTTGGGTTGTTTGTGATTTTCTTTGTCTTCTTCTTCTTTTCTTTGTAAATTCTTGCTTTCTTTTTCTCAGTTATTGTGTTTCTTTTTATAGGGAATCTGTTTAAAGTTTAGTATCAACAAATGTTAATTAATTAAATTTCTTTCATGTGTAAATTTGCGTACCCTACAAATGGATTTTTTTTTTGCCCAATTAAATAGTTATTCATTAACAAGGATTAGACCCAACAAAGTATATGATACAAATTTAATACAAGCCATTTCATAATATGTATAAAAATACCCACTGATGGGGTTTGAACAAAGGCTTAAAGCCCAAACAACTAACCCAAAGGCCAACAGACAAGGAAAAATTTCCAAAAAAACCTTGATCTATCTCCTCCCTTCCAATCATTAGTAACTAAGCCTGAGAGAGCAACTGATGGTAAATCATGCCTAAGACATGAGCTAACAAGTAGATCATGTACTGAGCAACCTTCAAAATACCCCGTTGATGAACAAACACAGGCAAACGGGCCAAAATGGGCTAGGATTCAGTGGTGCTACTTAGATTTATGTTCACTGACTCCTCCTGGCACCATCTTCTTTAATCTTCATTCCACAGCTTTCAATAGATGTTTTTTTTTCTCTATGAAAAATGATAAAAGGCCAAACTAACCCAGATCTGGATCTAATCACCACAAATAGCCATAGTTCCACCACAGAAGGCATGAAAACCATTAGATCAACACCAAAACAACCAAATCAACGGTAGAAAAATAAGGATCCTAAGGCCTTAGATAAAGATTTCTTATCACAAAAAGAAAAGGAAAAGAAACAGTAAAACAAAAGGAAAAAAAAAAAGGGTACTCCCACCGGTGGTGGAAGCTACCAGAGGTTTCCCTAAAAAGAGAGAGAAAATTAACTTAGAGAAAAAGAGAGAGTTCTAGAAAGGGGGAGAGGACCAAGTTGACTCCCTGTGCCCTACAAATGGATGAGAGAGTAGTTTGTTCATTAATTAATTATATTCAATTCCACATAGAAGATAGAAGACAAGAACAGTGAGCCTTACAAATAGTTGAATAGAGCTGGTTTTTTTGTCTGATTTAAAGGATTTGAATAATAAGGGTCCAATTGAATATGTGAAACGAAAAGGGATCAACGTGCTCTATATCCTAAACATTGAGATCAAAATTCAACTTTATCCCATTTGCAAAAACTCTTAAATCTTCCTCACTTTTTAAATTTTTTTAAGAGTCATATTCTCTACTCTCAAATTTGAAGAGAGAGATTGACTCCTTAAATCAATATTTTAATATTTTCTTCTTCTTCTTCCATTTCTTTCAATTTTAAATTATTATTATTATTATTATTATTATTATTATTATTATTATTATTATTATATTTTAAAAAGAATTTTTAGCAAAAAATTTTATATAGAATAAATGAAACAAAATTATAAATTTATGTATAAAAATGAAATTTTAGATTTATTAATAAAAAAATGAAATAGGAAATGAAATAGAGAATGTTATTGGAGTATGTGTATTTTTCAAAATAAGTTAAAATAATGAGTTGAATTGTTTATAGAGGGCTTTTAGGATGTTTCAGGGATAATTTATCCCAATTAATTTGAAACCATTAGATCATGTAAATTTAATTATAGTCATTAGATCTTTTTACCTGCAACTTTCTTAATAGGTTATTTTTTCTAATAAATAAATTCTTTTATTCTTCTAACCAACCTTATTTATTTTTAATATGTAAATTAAATTTTAATTCGTTAATTTTTACTATCATTATTTTGATATTTATGTGAAATTATATATATATATATATATATATATATATATATATATATATATATATATATAATTTCACATAAATATCAAAATATAATTTCACATATATATATATATATATATATATATATATATATATATATATATATATATATATATATATATATATATATATATATATATATATATATATATATATATATATATATATATATATATATATATATATCTTTTTATGATATATTATGAATTATAATTAAATATATACATTTATTAGTATGTTAATAAAAAAAATTATTATTATTTTTATTAAACTTATCATTATTAATTGGTTTTCAATGAATTTCTGATTAATTGCACTCCAATATGATTAAAAGTTAATTCTAAAATTTTTAAATTGGTAAAGTGGCAAAAAATCATGCAAACACTCTCTTATTTGAGTTAAATTGCAATTGCTAAAAATATGATGTTATTAGGGTAGAGCAGTTGGTCGGTTTGGTTTCTAAACCAAATTGAAATAAGCTAAATTTTAAAACTGAAACCGAACTGAACCGAATTAAAAATATTCGGTTCGTTTCGGTAAATTAGTAACTATATATTTATAATTTTTGCTTTTAATTTTAAACATGATATTGAGGTCTGTTTGCGTAGATGATGTATAGTTAATTTACCTAGGACATGTGGATTCGATTCCTTAGTAATGCATAATTTCTTTTTTTTTTTTAATTATATAACCAAAAAATTAAAATTATCGTGTGTTGAACTTGGAACCTCAAGGTAATAAATATCTACTTATCACCAAACTAAGAGAAAATTATTGACATTTTATGACATATTATATATATATATGTATAATTCAGTTTAGTTCAATTTTTTTGGTTTTTCTCACATAAAAACCGAACTGAACTAAAATTTCTTAAAATTTTAAAAATAAAAACCAAAAACCAAACTAAATTTCGATTCGGTTTGGTTTTTTTGTTTAAACCGAATAGTGCACACCCTTAAATGTTATTGTATTACCCTTACTTTAAATAATGATATTATTAAAATACTCTCACTAATTTTGTTATTTATAATTTAAAAAACTTATATATATATATATATATATATATATATATATATATATATATATATATATATATATATATATATATATATATATATATATATATATATATAAAAGGTTGGAAGTGCAATAGATAATTTTAATAACTTTTTAATTATACTATTTGTTTCGTAAATATTTTTTATAAAATTTTATGATTAAGATTAATAATTATAGTTTTATCAATAATAAGGACTAATACAATCATAAAATTTAAGAAAAAAATTTATTAATCTATTTTGTTCAAATTATAATTGATTAGCGTCAATTAGAAAAATATCAAAAGTAAAAATAATTTATAAAATAACATATAATTTTATATGAAATTACATATTTATATTATAAAATTATAGATTTTATTAAAAAATTTCAGTACAAAACTAATTTTTAAGTGCATTTTAAATATTTTTTGCAGGTATTTTTATATATTTTCTTTAATTTTAATTTGATTAAAATACATATAGAATTAAAGTGTTCATAAAGTGAAATTAACAGTTACAACTTAAACAACATGTTATATTTTACCTATTAATGACCTAATATAGTAGATTAAAAGAAGTGAGATAAATTATTCTTGGAACACTTTAGAATTGACCTTGTTTATAATATAATAGAAAGTAAAATATGTAGCATTGTTAGAAGTAATTTTTTTTTTTTTTTATAAACTAAACAAGTAGTTAGTGGCAAAAAAAAAAAAAAACAAATTCTTTTATTTTTTGGGTCAAATTTTTTACCTACTCACTCTAATTTTTATACTTTTGTTAGTTAAATTTATATGAAATGATTAAAATATTTAGTATATATATTAAAAAAAAGAAAAAATATTTTATTAATTGAATATAGTTTGGGCCAAAAGAAGAAAATATAAATTTTTTTTATTAATTTCAAAAAATAAAAATTGATTTCAAACATTATAAGTCATTTAATGTGAATAAATTAATATTTAATTATGGACTTAGGATGATATTACTAATTAATCCCTCCCTCCATAAAGTAAAAATATTTGGTGTTAATTTTAAACAAAAAGAGAATTTATCCCTTGTTTAAAATTTCTTCTTCCATTCTAAACCTTTTTAATCCTTCGTCAAATCTATGCTGTTCAATTCCTCGTTGATCCTATCAACGATGAGGTCTATAGAAACTCACCTCTCTATCATATTGGTCCTTTCTTGAACCATTCTCTTCCCCTTCTCGAATCTTCTGGAGGTGTAGATGATGATGGGCGATGATGACTACAGGATCTGTCGTCGTCCTGAAAGCCACTATTCTCAATGGCAAACAATGAAGAATGGGCAATTGAGGGTAATTTAGTCCTTACATAACATTGACTGCTTTTTGAGTTGGCTTATGGATTATTTAGTGAACGAAATTAAATTGCAGTGACCTTTTATTGTATTGGTCTGTAGATTTTTTTAAAATTTTTAAAATTTTTTAAAATTTTTAAAATTTTAATTTTAAATGATTGAGATTTTTTAAAAATTAAAATTTTCAAAATTAGTAATTATATAGTAAAAATAAATTTCAACAATTTATTTTATATTTAACTGATGAAATTATAGGAATATAATCTATCTTATTCATCAATCCTAATCCTATATATATATATATATATATATATATATATATATATATATATATATATAAATTCTTTAAGAATCAAACATCATCTGTAAAGGTAAATCAAATCCCCAGCTAGCTAGCAAAAAATTCAAACTAAATATACACACCAAAAAATAAATGAACAAATTTATTGATGACAAATTACAAACAAATTAATATTTTACTTCTATTTTGGGAACTAATTACATGACAATTTACAAAAAGAATAAAAGAACCAAACACTCTTAACCTTACTTAAATAGCTAGAAAAAGGAGAGAGATTTGAATTAGGACATGTTGCATTCTGCAGGGAGTCCTTGTGGAAATCTCTTAGTATCACTGCAATAATTATAAATCATGTAATTCTTCTGTACCCACTGAAGCCTCTCTTGACTTGTTGAATCAAGCTCTTGTGAGATCCATGAATTTGAAGCTGATGAATTTGTAGCACACGAAGATTTCCCATTTGACCAAATACAAGCATTGGCATTGAAATTCCTATAAGAAGCTGTGAATGGAGCTTCACTCCAATCTGTCTTTACAAGACCACCTCTTGTAGCCCAATCATCAGCATTCCATAGACTCGAGTAAATCCTCATTGGTTGATTCTTTGGAAAAGGAACACCAATGGATTCCAAGTTCTTGAATTCTCTAATTGGGGTGCCATCAACAGAGAAGCTGAAACAGAGGAGGGAAAGTTTATTATTATTAGCAAAGGAACTCAAAATTTATACCAACTAAACTTACAATGGAGGTTTTTGCAATTGCTTACATGATGCGCTGGGGATTCCAAAGAATGGAATAAGTGTGAAAATCTGCAGTTGGGTCAAACCATAAATAGAATTGCTGCTCTCTGTTTCCTTTGCCTTGGCTAAACAGATTAGTATGAACAATGTAAGGGTCTCCACTCAAATTCCCTAAGAACTCGAAATCTATCTCATCCCAAGTAGACCCTTTTGAGGATAACTGCAAATTCAATATTCAAATTCAGTTATATTGCTTTCCAGTTGAAAATATAGTTGAATCTTTACAGAAAGAACAATAGCAATTAAGAACTTACATAATAGGCAGTGACAGTGCCAGCAGAGTTGCCAGGGACAAGCTTGAGCTGCATATCAATCTTCCCAAATAAATACTCATTCTTGGATTGAAATCCTGACCCTGAGGCTTTATCAAGACTGAGAGTAAGAAGCTGGCCGTTGTTAAGAATCTTACCTCGGCCATCTCCCCAAGTGATATCAAAGTCTTGGTAGAAGTTACCAGCAGCAAATGCAACCATCAAAGAGCTAATTGAAAGCAGAGAAAAAGTCAGGAATAGTATTGAAACTCTTGAAGAAGCCATTGAAGAAATGGAAATGGGTATATATTGATTATTTGCTTTGGATAGAAAATTAGAGAAATCGGTTTTGAAGTGGGGTGATGGGTAGCCAAGCTTTGGTGTGGATATATATAGTCCCATGGATGAGAAGCGAAACGAAAACGCTAACTAAAAAAGAGGGAAAATGCATAGGAAGGTTCATTGACTGGGTAAAGTTGTTTCCAGTGGGACACAGATGATTATGTAGGTAGAGCTGGACTTGATTAATTAATGGCATAAACAACTCGTAAACAGAACCAAAACCAAAAGTATGACACGCGGTTTGGGTGAGTGCAGCCATTATCATTTCACCAAACCCGAAACTGTGTGTGGGTCTGCTCTTTGCTTAATTTTTTTAATCTTATCTAAACCCACCACCGCCCGCTTACTGAGTCGGTGGTAGTACAACAAACGTTACACAAAACTCACTCATGGTTTTTGCTTATTGGAATGAATATATTAAGATTTTAATTTTAATTTTTTTATGAAATTATAAATAATAAATATAATCTCATTTTTTTAAATATTCGATTGCCTAGCAAATGTGAAAATGTTCAACCTTTATCCACGTATTTTTTTCAAAACCAATCCCTAATAGATCATGCATTTGATCCTTTTCAAATTTAAAATTTAAGATCAATATATTATTGCTAAAACCTAGAAAAAATATTTCACCATTAAGTGGACACTTTCTAATATTTTTAAACTATTTTTCTTTTTTTTTTAATAAAATAATTAAATTTTATAATTTTTAACTATAATAAAATAATTAATAAGCTAATTAATATATCATGTAATCAATAATCATTATGAATTAATATTAGTGAAAGAGTATAATAGAAAATACTAATAAAATTTATTGATTTAACTATATTAACTATACTTTTTTTAAATTTTTTTGAGAATCAAAATAGATCTATTTTCATGAAATGAAGGGAGTATATATATATATATATATATATATATATATATATATATATATATATATATATATATATATATTAAATGTGACTCAATAGTTTCTCAACTTATATTCATTTTCTATACTTATAAATTTAAAAATCTTATACAATTTTTGAATTTATAATTATGATTATAATTTGTCATTTCATCTATCAAATAAAATACATATTATCTTTTCTATTATCTTTTTTTATTTAGATTATTTATCAAATAAAATATAAATTTATACATATTTATTACTATGCATCTTTATAGACATAGATTTGATTACTTTTTGTTATTTTTTTTCTTTTTTTGAAATTTTATAAGTTTTCTTTCATAAAAGTTTTTACGTTTTTATTCGTGAAAGTTTTTATATCTTTTTTCATGAAAATTTTTTATTTGAATTTTTTTATATGCCGCAAAAAGCACATAACTAAATTAATTTATTTTTACAACCCATTTACAATTATATAATTCTTTTTCTCTTTGTAACCCTCATCTTTTATTTTCACCACCTTATAACCTCCTATTTAATTATTCATGTAACTACACTGTCATTTTCATTTTCCTATAATATAAATTAATTAAAATACTAGATTTTACATAATACTTTTCAAGTCATGTTTTGATTTAATTTTCTCTTAAATTATAAGTTTTTTAATGATCTCATATTTTTTAAGTCTAAATTTTTTAATGCGCTAATTCAGGTACATAAAACAAAGTTAAAAAGTGAAATAATATATTTTGAGGGAAAATCCAGCATCCACAAAAATAAAATAATCCTACAGCCCCATATATATATACACCCAAAAAATTAAGAAAATAAACTCAATAAAAAAATTAAAATCATACAAATATACCAACATTCAACCAACATTAATTCAATATCAATAATACCAAAAACCCACATTCAACCCAAACCAAAATTTAACACAAAAATCAGGAAAAGAAAAAAAAAAAAAAAAAAAGAAGGCAAAAGCTTACTTATCGAAGAATGGAGGAGCAGATGGCATCGGTGGAGCAGTCGAACAGTGGTAGAGGAGAGAAAGGAAAGAGAAAGAAAGGAGAAGGAAAAAAGAAGAAAATTTTTTGGTTGTTAACAAAGTGGATATCAATCGATTTATTTACTGATTATGTGACTTTTCAGTTTTATTTTTGGTACTTACATATTGATTTACTAACCAATTTAATAGTGTCACATGACAAACAGTCAGTAAATCAATTAATATTTTTTTTAATTCTCCGTATAAATTTTGAGCGTGAATTTTCAATTTTAATTTTGGTATTTACCTACTAATTTACCGATTGATCAAATAATGCCATGTGGTAGGTCAATAAATCGGTAACTAAATTATGTGATCTTTCAGTTTTATTTTTGGTATTTACCTACCGATTTACCAATCGATCTATAGTGCCATGTGGCAGGAGGTCAATAAATTGGACTGTAATTTTTTAATTCCCGCACAAATTTTGCTCATGAATTTTCAATTTTATTTTTTGTATTTAATGTGGAAGTTATTTCAGAGATGTTTCTGACTCTGTTGGAATAAGTAATAGTCAAAGCACAAAAAATACTAGCATGGACTAACTATAATTTTGGGCCTTGCAAATATGTGATCCTAAAAAGAAACGGGCTAACGATTCAAAATTATCGGCTTTGGCAATGCGTGATGTCATTTTTCGACCAAATTCCATTATTTAGGTCTTAAATGAGTAGTTTTTCCACTTATAAAATTTTTTTATTTTTATTATAACTTTTGTTATTTAGCTCTGATTTAGGAATCGTTTGATATGTCTATTTTGTTTTATTGCCTATTTAATTGGGGTAATTTTATAATTTTGCTATTTTTTGCTAGTTTTTCTGTCTAGGATTTTGGACTCCGTATTTAAACTCTTATTTTTGACTTATTTAAGACATCAAATAATACAGAAAAACTTTAAAATCCTAATTTGGCTTTTGTCCTTATTGCTTACGTTGCTTTAGTATTTACAAACCGAACTAATAATGCCATATGGCAAGTAGATTGGTAAATTAGTGGCTAAATTATGTGACTTTTCAGCTTTAGTTTTGGTATTTACCTGTTGATTTACTGATCGATCTAATAGTGCCATGTGGCAGGAAATTGGTAAATCAGTCGGTAATTTTTAATTTCCACACAAATTTCACTCGTGAATTTATAATACTTGTCTGCCGGTAAATGGTGCTTGTTCAATTGGTAAATGGTCTCCTCATTAGTTTTCGCCATTTTTTTCCAACTAATATAATCAGTTGATAAATTCAGTCAAAAATTGGTCATTGGTCGGTCAGAAAATAATGTGATTTTTTTTTAATAAGTTTAGTCGGTAATCGATGACTATTTGGTCATCAATTATATTCAGTCAATACATCGGTGTGTTTTTGTAGTATAGATTGAAAAACATTTTAAAGAAAAATCTGATTTATTAATTGATTTGTTTTCCATGATATTAATTAGCATGATCGCAATTATTGGTGCAATAGGATTTCTTAGAATTTTTATTTTATTTTATTTGTTTATTTATTTATTTATTTATTTTTTGAGGATTGGAATTCTTAGATTTAATTACTCGGACAAGTATTAGGAAATTCTCAAAAGTATGATTAGGGGTGAGCTAAACCAAACCGAAACCAAAAAAATGAATTAACTCATTTAGTTTGATTTTAGGTTTGAATTTTTATTCTAAAAAATTCTGTTAAAATTGAACCAATAGAACTTTATTTATATTATACATTTTTATTAAATAAATATAATATATTATTTTTGAATTTTTTGATGTTAAATATAGCACTATATATATATATATGAAAGGGAAGAAAAGATATTTTTGTAAAAATCTCTCATTAAATTCTTTTTAATTATGCAATTGTGAAGGATAATATGGTCATTAATAATAAAGGGGGAGGGAAACACATTCATATAAGAGTTGATCATTAAATTCTTTTTAATTGTGCATAATGATGGATAATATGATCATTTATTAATTAAATAATATAATTATCTAATTATATATATACACACACACGAACATATATAATATATAAATTTTTTAGTTATTAAATATATATAATTGATGAAAGTTGAGTATAAATTTAGAAAAGAAAAAAAAAACCCAATAAGAAATCCAAACTGACCAACCGACTCAAATAAAAAAATTGAATCAAAATTTTCGATTCGGTTCATTCTGGTTCGATTTTCAGTCAAAGATCGGTTCAGTATGATAATGTTAATTTCAGTTTTTCGATTTGTCGGCTGGGTTCGCTCCGTTTGCACACCCCTGGCACGGCAAGCATTACGGAATCCTTAAAACGCATGGAAATTATGAAACATTCTCAGAATTGGAAATGGAAATCCTCACAGTACAAGAATCGCAAAAATAATTCTATAAAAGAAGCTTTACTTATTTCAATCCTTCTAAATATACCCATCACCGCTATGGCTAGCACAATGCCAACCATGTCGCAGAACTACAATGTCTATGTCTCTGCAATCTACTTGGGTGCAAGAGAAAACAAATCTCTTTCAACATCTAGCTTCTCTGTAAAGCTAATTGTCTCGTCAAGCTATGTTTCAGACGTTACAGTTTCAATGGAGAAGAAGGTGTTTCATACCTGGGAGTCTTTTAACAAAGCAAGATCAGTCACAACAGAAATCAAGAATCCTTCTAAACAGCAATCTTTCCTCTTTCCATGTCATTCTCTATCATGGGATTTTGTTTCCAAGATGGTATCAGACATGTGTTGTGGAATTCGGGTTAATTTCCACCAATAACAGCAATATTCACCTTGAAAACTATTATCCAGGTGACTAGAGTGTGAACGATTGAACTAAAAATCACCCAAAGGAAAAATTCCCAGGTAAGTGGTGAGGTCACAACGGTCCAACTTAAAAACCACTTTCCTAGAAAGAATTTAACCAATACAAGTAATTTTAATAGCACAATAATTCACTACAACTATACCCGACAATAGCTATTAAATAGACACAAAATAACATAAAGAGAACACCAGAAATTTAACGAGGTTCGACCAATTTTGCCTACATCCTCGGACACTATCAAAATAATATTTCATTAATTGAAGAAATATTACAAAAGAGAGAGAAAGAATAAAATTGCCTAAATATAGGAAATGGCAATTTTGGGATAAGAAAAACTAAAGGGAGGAGGAGTCTATTTATAACTAAAGACTCCTCCCATTTTTCTTCAAATTCTCGATGTGGGAATTTTACAAAACCAACAAATCTCCACCTTGGAAAATTCCAAACAATTCTCTCACAAATTCAAATTTCAGTAGTGTCATCTAATGCGCTTTGAAGCGCCAATTTTCAAATTCTGATAACATTAATCAAGTCCAAACAGTGTTGGAACTTGATAGCTATAACTACTTTTGTCAACATATCAGCAGGATTCTCAGTGGTCCGAATCTTTTGGATTATGACTCTACCTTCTTCTAGGATCTCTCGTACAAAGTGATATCGAACATCAATGTGCTTCGTCCTTGCATGATAAACCTGATTCTTTGCTAAGTGAATAGCACTCTAACTATCACAATGCACTTTGATGTGCTTCTGTTCAATTCCCAGTTCACCAAGCAACCCTTAAAGCCAAATTGCCTCCTTCACAGCTTCTATAACTGCCATATACTCTGCCTCTGTAGTAGATAAAGCCACTGTTGACTGTAAAGTGGACTTCCAACTAACTGGTGCCTTTGTAAAAGTAAACACATAACTAGTAGTTGATCAACGCTTGTCCAAATCACCTGCATAGTCAGAATCACAATACCCAACTACGTACTGACCTTCTTACTTGTCCTGCTGAAATACTAAACCAATATCTACGGTGTTCATAATATACCGTAGAATCCATTTCACAGCTTGTCAATGCTCCTTTCCAGGATCATGCATATACCTGCTTACAACCCCAACTGCTTGTGAAGTATCGGGCCTCGTACACACCATTGCATACATCAAGCTACCAACAGCACTTGCATATGGTACTTTTGACATGTATTCTCGTTCTGCTTCATTCTTTGGTGACATGGATGCACTAAGCTTGAAATGAGGAGCAAGTGGTGTACTAACTGGTTTTGACTTCTCATTCATGCCAAAACGTTTTAGTACCTTCCTTAAATATTCCTTTTGAGACAAACAAAGCCTCCCCAATTTCCTATCTCTTGAAATTTCCATGCCGAGAATCTTCTTTGCTTCACCAAGATCCTTCATCTCAAACTCCCTATTCAATTGAGTCTTTAATTTCTCAATTTCTGTCTGACTCTTGGAAGCTATCAACATATCATCAACATAAAGAAGAAGATATATATAGGATCCGTCTTGTAGCTTGCGTAAATACACACAATGATCATATTTGCTTCTCGTATAATTCTGCCCTATCATAAACTTATCAAATAGCTTGTACCACTGCCTTGGAGATTGCTTCAATCCATACAACGATTTTTCCAATTTTCATACCATCTTTTCCTTTCCAGCAACTTTGAATCCATCTGGCTGAGTCATGTAGATTTCCTCATCCAAGTCTCCATGTAAAAATGCAGTTTTTACATCCATCTGAACTAGTTCCAAATCCAACTGTGCTACCAAAGCCAACAAGATTTTGATGGAGGAATGCTTTACAACTAGAGAAAATACTTCATTATAATCAACTCCCTCCGTCTGAGCATAGCCTTTAGCCACCAATCTTGCTTTGTAGCGAACATTATTCTTGTCAGGAAATCCATCTTTCTTTGCATATACCCATTTACACCTAATTGCCTTCTTTCCCTTCGGAAGACTAGCTAGTTTCCATGTCTGATTCTTTTGAAGGGACTGCATTTCTTCATTCGTGGCGATCCTCCACTTTTTCTGTTCTGAACTTTGAACTGCTTCATTAAAAGTGGTAGGAACATCATTGATTGCAATTGGTGATGCAGAAGAGACCATATCAGCATAACGAGCAGGTTGTCTAATGGTCCTCTTTCCTTTTCTTAGTGCAATTGATTCATGTTGCTGTGGAGGTTCTTGGGTCTGAACCTCTTCTTCATTTGACTCTTCTTCTACCATAGGAGAGTCAACATCAGTTTCTTTATTGGCTGGGATAATTCTGTTACTTTCAAACTCCACCTATTTGGAAATACCCTCCACCTGCTGTGGAGTACCATCTGTCTGTTCATCAGTTACCTTTCTCAACATGGTAGATTCATCAAAGGTAACATCCCTGCTGAAGATTACTTTCTTTGTCTCTGGACACCAAAGACGATAGCCTTTTACACAAGATGTGATCCTCATAAATATTGTCTTCTTTGCTTTTGGATCCAGCTTTGACTCCTTAACATGATAATATGCAGTGGAACCAAATACATGTAAGGAATCATAATCTGTAGCAAGTTTTCCAAACCATTTCTCTAATGGTGTCTTACCACCAATAGCAGTCGATGGTAAACGGTTGACAAGGTGACAAGCATATACCAAAGCCTCAGCCCAAAATTCTTTGCCCAACCCAGCATTGGACAACATACACCGAACCTTCTCCAGCAATGTCCGGTTCATACGCTCAGCCACCCCATTTTGTTGTGGTGTATTTCTAACGGTGAAGTGCCTGACAATACCTTCATCTTCACAGACTTTCAAAAAAGGATCATTTTTGAACTCTCCACCATTGTCTACTCGTAGACGTTTGACTTTTCTACCTGTTTGAGTCTCTATCATCTTTTTCCATTTAAGAAAAATTTCCAACACCTCATCCTTCGTCTTCATCGTATAGACCCAAACTCTTCGGGAAAAATCACCAACAAAGGTAACATAATAGTGTTTTCCTCCCAAAGAAGTTGTCTTGGAAGGCCCCCATACATCTGAATGAACATAATCCAAAATACCCTCAGTATCATGGATTGCTGTTCCAAATTTCACCCTTGTCTTCTTCCCTTTGATGCAATGCTCACAAAAATTCAATTTACAAGCCCGTGCTCCTTTCAATAATCCTTGATCTGTTAGTAATTTCAAGGATTTTTCTCCAATATGCCCCAAACGCATATGCCATAACCTGGTTGCTTCTGACTCCTGATCATTAGTAGAAGCTGTTACTGCTGCTATCCCAACAATTGTACTACCCAGAAAGTAATACACATTGTTTCTTTTTCGAATTCCCTTCATTATCACAAGTGCTCCAGAGATAATCCTCATTATCCCATCCTTAGCTCTTATTTCTAAACCTTTTGACTCTAAAGTTCCCACAGAGATGAGATTTCTCATTAAATCCGGTACATAATGAACACCTGTTAAGGTTCTGATTGATCCATCCTGATTTCTCAAGCGAATTGAACCAATCCCATGTGTGTCAAGAGGGGAATTATTTGCTGTGTAGATAACTCCACCTTTTAGTTCTTTAAAATCAAAGAACCATTCTCTATTTGGGGTCATATGGTGGCTACAAGCTGAATCTAGCAACCATGAGCTAGAACTACTGGTTGATGGTGTAGCAGCAAATGAGAAGTCTGAATCTGCTTCATCATACTCAGCTACATTTGACTCTGAGACAGCCTTTCCCTTTTCAGGTTTGCCTTTATTCTTTAGCTTGGGACAATCTTTCTTCCAGTGCTCCTTTTCTCGACAAAAGGCACATTCATCTTTACTCAGTCTGGATTTTGACTTTGATCTCCCTCTCCTTCCTTTATTCTGGCTCTGTAAACGGCCTTTAACAACAAGAGCTTCAGCTTATACACTTGTATTTTCTTGCTTTTCTTTCTTTCTCAATTCATAACTATACAAGGCAGCAGTTACTTCACTGAGAGACACAACAACCTTCCCATGAAGTAGAGTAGTTTCAAGGTACTCAAACTCATCAGGAAGCGATCCCACCAACATCAGAGCCAGATCTTCATCATTAAAAGTCACATCTATATTCATCAAATCAGTCACCAGCTGATTAAAGCTGGTAATGTGATCATTCATAGTGGTACCGGGTACATAATTAAAGCGGAACAATCTCTTCTTCATATAGAGCTTGTTCTGACAACTTTTCTTCAAGAACTTCTCCTCCAGTGCCTTCCACAATTTATTTGCATAAATTTCTTTCGAAAATGCATACTTCTGCTCTCTAGAAAGACACGATCGAATTGTACCACATGCCAATCTATTAATAGTCTTCCATTCTTTCTCCTCAACTTCCTCTGGTTTCTCTTCTTCAATGGCAAATCTAGACCTTGCTGAAAAAAAGCATTTAGAACCTCACTTTGCCACATGCCGAAATGACCGGTGCCATCAAAAATCTCCACTGCAAATCTGGCATTTGTTACAGTAGTTCTTGCCAAAATTGACGATGATGAAGATGTGGATGCTTTTGTACTATCTGCCATTTCTGCTGCAAATTCTATTTAATAGCTGTTAATGCGGAATGCCAATTAGCCTAAGGAAATTTTTTATGATGTGAAAGATCAGCCTAAGCCGCAACCACATAGCATATTAAAATAAACCAATAACTCTGATACCAATTGTTGTGGAATTCGGATTAATTTCCACCAATAACAACAATATTCACCTTGAGAACTATTATCCAGATGACTAGAGTGTGAACGATTGAACTAAAAATCATCCAAAGGAAAAATTCCCAAGTAAGTGATGAGGTCACAACAGTCCAACTTAAAAACCACTTTCCTAGACAGAATTTAACCAATACAAGTAATTTTAATAACACAATAATTCATTACAACTATACCCGACAATAGCTATTAAATAGACACAAAATAACATAAAGAGAACACCAGAAATTTAACGAGGTTCGGCCAATTTTGCCTACGTCCTCGGACACTACCAAAATAATATTTCACTAATTGAAGAAATATTACAAAAGAGAGAGAAAGAATAAAATTGCCTAAATATAGGAAATGACAATTTTGGGATAAGAAAAATTAAAGGGATGAGGAGTCTATTTATAACTAAAGACTCCTCCCATTTTTCTTCAAATTCTCGATGTGGGAATTTTACAAAACCAACAACATGAACGTCCCCTTTGCTTTAGATAAGCTTCAATGGAGATCAAGTCCAATTGAGAATTGGATTTCTTTAGGAAATCAGGCTGATGTTATTAGCTCTATACTGAGTCTTGCTCGTTCCAAGGCAGACGCAATTTCTATTAATGATGTTCACCCAAAAGAGCTTGGCTTCCATTTGAGCATTAAAAAGAAAATAGTTTTACCGCACCATGAATTTGAGGCCATGGTTAAAGCAAGAAGATTGGAAGAATTATCACACAACATCAATCAAGCAATTTCTTGGGCCAATCAGCAGCCACCCAATTTGAGGAGGCTTTATTTGAGAGATTTAAGAGCAACTGCTGAGTATAAATCTTTCCAGTCTGTGATTGAACAAGCAATAAGGGAATCAGAAGAAGAAGAAAAATCGAAGCCAATTCCAACGGCTAAGGCAGCAATTGAGGCATTAGAGGATTCTATCCTTGACTGTTACGATCCGACAAACAGTTAGTGTGCAATCTGTAGGGAAAAATTGGATCTTGGATGTTCAGTCACTGGAATGCCTTGCTCTCACAAATTCCACAAGACCTGCATTGTAAGCTGGCTCAACACAAGTCATACCTGTCCCCTGTGTCGTTTCCATTTGCCAACTCTATAGTTTTCCCTTTTTGATTTTTCTGTATACAATTAGTTTTGAATATTAATTACACTGATTACATATTATGAAATCTAATAGTTATAATATAAGAATTAAGAAGTTTAGCAAAGTATAATCACACATACCACAAATTAACTACACACCCACATTAATTGATGACATCCTGTGACACTGTCTAAATGCTTACCAATCTGGCAGTCCCCTGCGGAGCTCGTAGCTAAGTTAATTAATGAAAGATTAAGTCATGTTTGAAATAAATTATTCAAAGTTATTTTTGCTTGGCCATGGAATCTCGTAATCCCATCTTTCATCATTCTCATCAAATGCATATAAACCATAAACACCAACACCCCACATGCAATGCTTGTAACAATCACGTCTCCTAATCTTTCTCCTGTTATCATACAAAACGAAATGTCCTCTGTTTGGATAACTTCCATTGTAAAACTCCAAATTGCATTCATATTTCGTGTGTCCAAACAAGTATTGATCATAAAATTGCCATTTGAAATCTTGTTTGAATTCTAAATAGTGGGTTCGCATTGTATTATCTTTTGACCAGCAATTTACCATCAATCTTCCCTCATTCTCCGGCCAATTTATGATGTGTATTTCTTTTTCTTTATAGAAAAATCCCAAACACTCTCTACATGTCGCCATTATAATTATAATTTCAAGTAGTATTGCCACTGTAGGCCTCAGCTTGATTGGACACATCTTATAATTATAATTGCTCCCTCTTCCTTCCATTGCTTTTCAAAGAGCTCTTCATCTACACCTTGCATGTATGAACTAAGACAAATTGCAGAGAAAAATAAATGAATTGTAATTTGATTGAAAGCGAAAATGGTGTTAAACAAATGATAACAAAGGACAAGAAGAAAAAAGGGATATGGTAGATCAATGTTGTTGTTAATTAAAGACTGTAAATGTAAATTATAAATTCGAAATGTTCTAAAAGAAGAAAATGAAAAACTTAATTTTTTTTTTTGGTCCTGTTTTGGCATGATTGTAATTAGGTAATAGCTTTTTTTGCTAATTCATTTCAGATATCCAAAAACAAAGAAATTGAAAGGATTAGAAAGATTCAAATGTCCAATTCCTGTTTTTAAGGAGAATCAACCAATTGATTATGTTTTTCCACAATTTCAGTAATATTATTATTCATATTATCTCTTTCGAACATAACCAGGGGCGGTACCACATATATGGTGGGGGATACTGCCTCCCTTAAAAAAAAAAAAAGTATTATATATAAACCAGGGGCGGTGCCACATACATGCCTCCCTAAAAAAAAATTATTTTTTTTTGTATTATATATATGTTTTATGTATTTGCCTTTAGGAGTATCAAAATAGGTCATAACACCCTAACCTGATTTGCTAAACATGAAAAATTTTCATGTTAGGGTCGACATTTAGCTGGTTTGTGTTATAAAGGAGTTGACTTATTTAAGACATTGCTTAAAATGAATTGTGCAACGGGTTAACTCGCTAACTCTTTATAACCTATTTAATTTCATGTGTCGTATTAGATCATGTCAATTCGACTCAATCCATTTATAACCTAGTATTTATTTTCAAATATTGTATTGTATTAAGAATGTTATTTAAGTTTGTTTGGTGTTATTTGCTTGAATGTTTGAAGAAAATATAAAATATGAATTTTTACTGAATTTATATTTTTAATCATGATTTTATTTCTTGATTTTTAGGTTATAAATATCATACAAATTAAATGGGTTGGATCAGATTTATGACCCGCATATGACCTATTTAAATAAATAGATTATACGTATCGTATTCGTGTAACCTGTTTAATTTTCGTATTATGTTATACTGAGATTATTGTTACGCGATTAATAAGTGGGTTGTGTTTATGTTGATTCTAATCATGTCAGCACAGTATGTCAACCCACCACAAATAGGACCCACTAACACGTTTTGACACCTCTAATTGCCCCCCTGAAAATAAAAAGTTTACTCCATCACTCTTTTTAAAAAATGATGGGTACGCTTTCTTCATTATATCTAGGCTTAGTGATAAATTTGGATTGAGCCTCTTACTAATTTACTCATTAAAGAGTAGATAAGACCTCAATTAAAGAGATTTAACTCGACAATTAAACTAGACCTATAATCCCAATTTGTTCTTTCTTTTTTTTTTTTTTTTTTTTTTTTTTTTTTTTTTTTTATCAAAATCACATCTTGATCTCTAGTTTTCAAATGGTGGCATCAAATTACTGCATACACTATCTCCACTGCTGGTCATCGGTCATGACTATGGAAAATTAGCACCCAGATATATTTTTCTAGTTTCGCCTTTGAATATAATAGAATTTCACATATTAAGATATAATATAATAATAAATGCATTTACGATTTGAAATATAATCTCGTTTAGTAAGTGCATATATCACATGGACAATAAGCTCATTTTTAATTCTTCTCTCCCCATGTAAAAAAAAAAAAAAAACAAAACAAAAAAAAAACAAAAAAAAAAAGAAGAAGAATGAGGGGAGGGGACATTTTTGTAAAAAAGCATATAGGCAATAAACATGTCATACAAATTATGTGGGACACTTAATTTTTTCCTAATGATAGGAATATCTCTAGAAATGCCCATACATCTCTAAACATGCACCATTTTGATATTGGACCTGTTTTCTGCTGCAATCCATACTCCAAATTAAAAAGAAAAAAAAAAGTGATATATTATTATTATTATTATTTTTTTAAATAAGATATATACACACGAGTCGATACCATAACACATTATACTTCTCAAATTGAGTGTAACCAAATTTTGTAGAATTTGTAAATAAATTCTATATTAATATACGAATTACAAATTCTATATTAATATACGATAATTCATTTATAAATTAATTTTCATTAATAAATTGTTAGTTGGTTTGTTGAATTGTTATATGATGATACTAGACATTTCAGCCCAACAGTAACATTCTATGCCAAATCCAATGGGCTATATGATGTGTTGTCAGTAGAAACTTTCATCATCACATAGACAAACGTGTTATTCAAAAAATGGCAATGCCTTGTCACTTGTATAACATGCAAATCTCTATCTGTTCATCACCATTTCTCTTTGCCATCTGTGTCCACCTCTCACTCTCAGCTCTACAACTTGCCATAATACTTGTCTCTTCTTTGTTATATTCCTTCTCAAATTTTCACCATGTCCTTATATAACTCCACCTTACCCACAGCTATTTTTCTTACCCACAAAATAAAAATCATTAATATTATAAATGATTAAATAATATGGCTACTTCTTTATTGTTATTGCAATTTCTGCTGGTGTCTCTTGTAATAGTCAACTCTGCATTTTCTGGTAATTTTTACCAAGAATTTGACATTTTATGGGGAAATGAAAAGGCTAATATACTCAACAATGGTGAGTTAATGACATTGTCCCTTGATAAGTATTCAGGGTCAGGTTTTCAGTCCAAACAAGAATATTTATTTGGGAAGATCAATATGCAGCTCAAGCTTGTCCCTGGCAACTCTGCTGGCACTGTCACTTCCTACTATGTATGTACTATGTTGTATTTAATTCATTTATTAATTATGTCCTAAATTTTTTTTATTTACATACTATATTATAGTTGTCCTCAAAAGGGTATTCATGGGATGAGATAGACTTTGAATTCTTGGGGAATTTGAGTGGTGATCCTTGCACTGTTCATACTAATATCGTTACTCAAGGAAAAGGTGATAAAGAAGAACAGTTTCATCTCTGGTTTGATCCAACTGCAGATTTTCACACCTATTCTATTCTCTGGAATCCTCTAACTATTGTGTAAGTACACTCTGTTTAATATTAAGGTTGAAATTACTGTATATACTGCTATTGAAAAATGGAGTCTAATATTTTCAAGTGTCAATTTTATTTTATTTATTATTATTATTATTATTATTATTTATTTATAGCTTGTCTATTGATGGCACACCCATAAGACAATTCAAGAACTTGAACTCCAATGGCATTCCATTCCCAAAGAACCAACCAATGAGAATGTACTCAAGTCTGTGGAATGGTGATGATTGGGCTACAAGAGGTGGACTCCTAAAAATTGATTGGACACAAGCTCCTTTCACAGCTTCCTTTAGGAACTTCAGTGCACAAACTTGTCTGTGGTCCAATGGGGTATCTTCTTGCAATCTAAACTCTCCATCTTCAAGGCCAATGAACTATAAATGGTTGAAGGAGGAGCTTCCAGTGGCAAGTTTAGAGAGGCTGAAGTGGGTGCGACATAACTGCATGATATATAACTACTGTACAGATACCAAGCGATTCCCTCAGGGCCCCCCTCCAGAATGTGCATTTGAGATATAGTGGAAATATATAAATATTTATAAAGTAGAAAAGAAATACATATATATAACATACTAGTTTATGTCTTATATATCTTCTAATTATTTCTCTTTGCTTTTTATATTATGTTATTTTATTTTATTTATTTTGTTTTATTTTTATAAATTTGTCTTCAATTGAAACTTGAACCATAAAAATTTCCTCAAGTGCCACTCAACCAAAAACTTGTTGATCTGATTTGCTCTTTTATTTATTTATTTATTTATTATTATTATTTTTTTATGTTTATTGATTCAGTTGTTTAATTGGTTGATCTGAATATAAATCTGATTAATATATAATGGAATTAGGTTGGATAATATCCTGTGAATAATAGGTTAGATATTTTAAAATAATGAAATTAATATAATAAGATGAGAAGAATTAGAAGAAAAATATTTAACAAAACAAGTATTTCATTTATTCTCAAAAAAAAAAAGAAGTATTTTATTTAATTAAGTACAAACCTTTCAAAACGTATATCCTATTTTATATGATGTTGTCTAAATATTGAAGTTAGTGCATTGATCATATTCTTATATTCTTATAAGCTTATTCTTATAAGTTTATCTTAGTGATAAAATATTTTAATTAATAAATATTTTATTTTTTTATTTTAGATATTTTTATTTTAATAATATTTTATTAGTATATGCACCTCGTTATTGGTAGGCATTAAGACCCTCTTAAAAATATTTTTAATTTTTTTATTTAATATGTAGCTAAAAGATAAAGAAAAAGGAAAAAATAAGTACTGGACTCCTTTAAAATTTTAAGAGGGGCAGTGGACCCCTTAAACTTTTAAACAGAGCATTAAACCCCTTGAAATTTTAAGGAGAACAATGAACCCTTGAAATTTTATCTCATTTTAACTCAAAATAAAACAAGACGTTTTTAATGTTTTTTAATAATTATTGATGCGGGCCAAATTTAGACTTAAATTGAATGAATTATATCCAAACCATATCAAGTGGATATTGGGTCTAAGCCACCAAAGACCTCTTAACATACCCGAGCTAATATGAAGAATTTATGTCATATGTTCTATTTTTTATATTTTTAATATTTATAGCCTTTTAATTTTCTTTTTACATATTTATATCTTTTTAATTGTTTTTTTTTACTTTTTTTTTTATTTTTAATCTCTTAGATTTATTTTGTAATGGATGATTGATTTAATAGAATTTATAATGGTTTTGAGTTAGTCTAGTAAATGTTTTATGATTTTTCTATTGAACAATTGTCTCATCTTAACATTTAATTTTTTTAATTTTCTTGACAAATAAATTTAAATGTTAAATAATATTATATACTAATTATTTGCTAAAAGTATATGATTTTTTATTTAATGTATATTGTTTATTACGACTTTTTATCTGGTTTGAAATCTATGGCTTATATAAATAGTAATAGATATTAATTTTATTTAATGTATTCCATAAATAAAATGTTGAACAATATTAGATAATAATAATTTATTAGAAGTATACTTTTTTATTTAATGTATACTGTTTGTTGCTGATACTAAAAAAAACTAAATTTTATGATGATGTATAATATTTGCTGTATTTTTTTAATAAGAGATTAGTGTTTTTAATTTTATATTGATTGTTTAAATTCTAAAATTGATACTATATATATATATATATATATATATATATATATATATATATATATATATATATATATATATATATATATCAAAACCTAGCTAATTTGAAAAAATAAAGGAAATTACATTTACAAATTTATGAGATGTGAAATAGAATCAACATAAATTTTATGATAGGTGTACAATCATATGCTTTTTGTAGCTCAACAAATAATAGAATTTTTTTTTTTTTAGAATATACTAACAAAATTGGTAAATGAAGGAGAAGTATATAATTATGGTTGAAGCTCTTAATTAAAAATAAAATAAATAAAAAAAATTAAAATAACAAATAATATATATTTATAAATGCATAAATAAAAGAGAATCAATTTTATATGAGATTAATTAATTCTATTAAAATTAATTTTAAGTTTTATAAAATAAATAATTATTTATCAGATAATGAATTTTAAATCAAATTTATACAAATATAATTAAATCATATTAAAAAATTTGATAACTTGGTAGCCATTTGGATAAGTATTGCCACAAACAAATTTTATCTTAAATATACATTTGAAGAAAAAGATGGGGCATGAATGAAGCATATGAATTAAAGGCTATAAATATTATTTTTTTTAAAGGTTTACAAGTCACTTTACATAAAAAAAAAAAAAAAAAAAAAAAAAAAAGGTGATAAAAAAGTAAATTTTTTTTGTAATGTTTTTAGACATTTGTGTAAAAATCCCTTTTTTTTAACTTAATCATATCATGTAACATCACTCTCATCATATAACTTAATCATGTTATATAACAATATCATTGTTATTTTTTTGAGATTTAAGTATAGATATTCTCAGTTAAAAAAAAAAAAAAATAGAGCATCAGACTTAATTTGGTATTGTGATTTAAACCCTATTATTTTAATTTGCTCGATTCCCACTATACGAATAAGGAATAATGGCAATGGAAATTAGAAACCAAAAAAAAAATCATCGACTGTTATTGATGAATCACCAACGGAATGTAAAGATCACATAAAATATGAATTTTTAGACTAATCACTAACAGAAATCCATTTGAATGTACCCACAAATAATATTAGTTGGTAAATTAGGACAAGAAGCAATGCCACCATAATATGCCGATGGTTTTGCAACTGTTTACTGACAGGAAGCCCAAGAGACAGTGCTAAAATTTAGCGCGAATTAAATGATTAACCGATAGATTATAGATGGTTAGTGCACATGACAATAAAATTTGCATTGGTATCCATCAGTAAATTATTTCAGAGAATTTGTACGGCTTTACAATTTGCTAACATATTACCGATATATTCATTAATGCATGTGACTTGTTCATCAGTAATCTGTCGATAAATATTAATAAAATCCTCTTTCCTTCTCTCTTTTCTTCTTCTTTCTTCTCTTTTCTTTTCTTTCTTTCTCTCTCTTGTTTCTCTTCTCTAGCCGCCGTGCTCTAGTTGCCATTGCCACTCCTGCTGCCTTTATTTCAGCCACCATCACTTGTTGCTATCTTCTCAGGCTTAAAGGTATGATGTTTATTTTTTTCATTAGTTCAGTGTTTTTGTTGGAAATAAATGGAAATTAAAAATGCACATATAAAATTTATTGGAAGTTTTATTTTGGAAAATTTGGACATTTAGTTGAAAATTAGGGAAATTGTTTGAAAATTTTGTTGCAAATTCTATATATAATACATTGTGAAATTTGTATGTAATTGTTTGGAATTTTTGTTAGGAAATAGATAATTTTTTTGGTAATTCTTTATATAATAAATCATAAAATTTGTATATAATTTTAATTTTGTAAATTATGTCTATAATTAATTTTTGTATGCAAATTTTTTGAAAATTTTCTTGGATATTAGGGAATGTTTTTTAAATTGCACGTAATTTTAATTTTGTGTATAATTAATTTTTGTATGTAAATTGTTTGGAATTTTTATTAGAAATTAGGAATTTTTTTTTGGAAATTCTGTATATAATAAATTATAAAATTTATATGTAATTTTAATTTTGTAAATTATGTGTATAATTAATTCTTGTATGTAAATTATTTGGAAAATTTCTCGGCAATTGGGGATTTTTTTTTTGAATATTTTTTGTTAATGTTTGTAATTTTTGGTTTATGATTTTATTTCAATTTATTTTGAATTTTTTTTTAATGGTTGTGTACTCTTCAGTTAATGTGCTTCAAGAGTTAAGTATAAAATTTATTATAATTAAACGTATAATTATATGTGATTTTAGAACTATTCTATGTAATTTATATGTATATAGATTTTTGTTGTATTTATATTTTGTATGTATTTTTTTAATAGGCAAGTATTTTTTATGTAATTTATTGAAAGCAATATGTACTTAAAACAAAAAAAAAAAAAAAAATGCAAAGTGCATATTCTAAAAATAAAAATATGCCATCAAATGAAATTAAAATCCCATCAATATTAAATTAAAAAAGCCATAAAATGAAAGTATAAAATATCATAAATTTTCTTGTAAAGTAAAATGAAACTAAAAAATAAATTATTTATAATAATAGAATCAATAAGTATCCCATAAAATTGATAGTAAAGAAAATGCCAAGTTAAATGGATGAATTAATATCCCCAAGGATTAAAAAAAGAAAAATTGTCATAAGAAAAAAATTAAATAAAAATAATTAAGGAATTTAAAAATGGAGAATTGTTAATATCCGAAATAAAGTTTGAAAACTTAAAAAAAAAATTTAACCTCTATAAGTATATAAATAATCCTAAAATTAAAATAAATCTTATGATTATATTATGGACATTCCATTGCTAATAGTTCTTATGCTCCACTTCCACCCCTTCATCCGATGACATTCAGCGTGAAGTGAATAAGCAAGTAGATGAGAGATTGAGATCAATAGAGGATTGACTGCGGAGTTTATCATCAGCCATTGGTGTACCTATGACACCTCATGTTCTCTCCTAGCGTCCTTCATGCCAGTAGTCTTCTCCCCCCACTTGCTTCACACTAGCAACCTCCTCCTCTACCTACTTCACACCAGCATACTGTTCATCCGCATGTTCATCTAGGAGATGGTGTTGGAAGCTGGTGATCATGATGATAGTAATCAATACTTGTTAGATGATCTAACTAGAGGCAATGATCACATCACGGATCTTAATTAGATTTTTTTTTTAATTTTTTATACAGACATTATTTATTTTATATTAGCACATTATATTTTGTTATTGCATATCCATTATTTACATTAATATAATTAAATATATTTAAATTAATATTTTTACTTTATGAATTTTAAATATAATTTCAATTAAATTAAATTATAAAAAATTAATTATCATCACATTCTAATGGATTATTGATGGAACATAATTACTTTATCAATTTTTTACCGATGTATTACCAAGGGAAAAATTTACAGGAAAAGTAGTATATTTTTAACTTTTTATTTTTACCAACTTATTATTAATGAAATATGCTAATTTGTTAATTTTTCCTAAATTACCAATGGATTTGCCGATGGATAGCCATTTTGTAATTCATTTATTCTTCACTTATTAATGATGATTCGTGATAGATGAGATTTTCAGTTGATAAATTTTCCGACGGTAATCTTTTTCTGTATGCAATATTTTATCAATTAAGATTATTCCGACATTTATTTGTCATCAATAATTCATCAGTAAATATGTTTACCGACAGATTATTTAATATTATTGATAGAATTTTCTTTCAATAATATATGACTTTTCGATAGTATTTATGTAAAATTGAATACCAAATTTTGGATAAACGAATGAGATTATTTTTTTTCTTGTTAGTTGGTAACGACTAAGTCGGTCCCTATTAAGTTTTCTCAACTCCATCATTGTACGTCAGACTTATCCCATGGGAGACTTAATCATCAATTACTAACCAACAATTATGATCAAACAAGATAATGAAATTTAGCAGCATGCAGCCTCATTTTTTCGTGAAAGAAAAATAAAAAAGCAAAACCTTAGTATCTTTATTTTTTAATCCAGGAAAATTACTGATTAAGTATATTTTTTCGACTTTTATATTAAAAATTATGTATTTTTTAAGCAATTCAAAAGTTTTCTCTCTTAATAGAGTTTTTCTTTTTTTTTAATATATATACATGTGTGAATATACATGGTTTTCATGTGATCTTTTTCTAATATTTCAGAGCTAAAAAAAAATGATTAGTACTGCTGACCATCAATCAGAAACTCATACAAAATGGATTTTTCACATGGTTTCGTAATTGTTTGTATATGTTAAATTGGATACCAATTTCAGACGTTTTCCTAATTTCAGTTATATGGATTTGACTATGAGCCTATACGTCAACAATATTTTCTTAATTTAATGGTTATGAAATTAGGCATCAACCATTTCCTCATTTTACCAACTTTGTTATAGAGCCGCCACCAGGCCTTCTGCGTGCCCTATCAAGTCCTCCATCATCAATTTGGTGGTAATTAAAATGTTATTACTTCCTTATTTAGAAATTCATCAGATTTTGTAAAATTTAAATTAAATATATTATATTTTTATCTTATTCAAATATATATATATATAATTTTTTATATTTGAAATAAGACAGTTTATAAATAAAAATTATAACATTCCGCAAAAATTTAATTTAATTAAAACTTAAATTGTAGATATATAGTCAAATTATAAAATTGTTTTTCCTAATTTACTAAAATAATTGAGAAAATAAAATAAATTGAATTATTCATTTATATATATAATGTTTTGAATAATTATCGCACAATAATTTAATTTAATTTTATTAATAAAATAAAATTCTTTCAAATGATTTTTTCAAATGTGCCTGTATCAAGATGCAAAACACGAGGGTTAATTTAGGAATAAATCATATAGAAGAAATCAATTATATTTTATTAATAGAATTCAATTCAATTCTACTAATTATGAAAGAATTTCTTGATTTGGAATAAATTAATTTTAATAATAGAATTCAATTGAATTCTGTTATTTGGAATAAATAAATAATGATTTCATTTTCACATTATTTCCTTAAATATCCTTATTTATTTTAATTATTTTCATATTTATTACAACGATCAATTTTATTAAATACAACAAAATTATTAAATCTTGTTAAATTTTTAATATAAATTTAGGAAAATTAATTTTAAAAGCTAATTTGTTAAGATTAGAAAGTTTATTTTTATATTAATTACTTAGTGTATTTTATTTAATCAATGTGAGATATTTTTCCATATTATATTCTTAGAAGCCATTCAAGTTACAACTGGGTAAAAATTTTTTATTAAACTCAGTTGACACTTAAGAAGTTTATATTATAGATTGAGTTAATATAATTGAAAGCCCAATGAGGGCGAATATTATTCTTCTAAACATGAAAAAAAAAAAAAAAAAAAGAGAGAGAGAGAGAGAGAATTAGCTAAAAAAGAATTAGTTAAAAAAGATATGAGAATTAGTTAAAAAGAAATGAATTAAATTGAATTTTTACACATTTTAAGTTTTTAAACAGGAGAGAGAAAAAGAAAATTGAAAAATGGAAGGAGGGAAATTTGCAGACCAGCCCAAAAAAAAAAGAAGTAAATTTCAAATAAATTATGCCATTTCTTTTTATTTAGTTCTTAATATATGCCATAAGAAATTTTAAAAAAAAAAACACGTTATTCCTTTTTTTTATTATTTTTTTTTATAATAAAGATCCAAAATTATCACCATAGAACCACATAAATTAAATATATAGCTATATCGGTTACTCACATGTTTTTAGTGCAATGATAAATGTATATATATGAGTTATAATCTAATGTTATGGAAATCTTTTCTATGTACTAATAAAAAAAAAATTAATCTTGGGTTTTACTATGAAATTTTGAATTGGAATGAAATAAAATGGTTAAAATAAATTTTTTTTAGAAAAAAATTCAAAATTTTAAAATTGATAAATCAAATGTTGGTTTGAAAATTTTTCAAACCACTTTAATTTGATTTTATAATAAAAATAAACCAAATCAAATCACTAACAGTAACAAACAATTTATATGTAAAATTAAATGACTTCTTATCTTGCTTATTTTTTATTTTCCATTATGATAAAAATTATATAAATTTTAATTGCTTGATGACGGCTAAATAGTTTAGAAAATTACTAAACTTTAATGATTAACGATTTTTTCAATGTAATCACTAAATTTATTTTTTTTTTTGGAAAATACCTAAATTTTTAAATTTTTACACTCGATAGTCACTAACAGGAATTCAAGTATGAAAGGCTGATGTTGATTGCTACATAAGCTAAATATTTTGATCAGTATGACAACTAGATGCCACATTATCAAATTATGCCACGTCATAATGCCACATGGGTAAATGGTTCAACAAAATACCCAACTTTCATTTTTCAATGTGATCACAATTTTTTTTTTTTTTTTGGGACAGGAAATACTTAAACTTTCGAATTCTTTACACTTGATAGTCACTAATTGAAATTCCAAGCTAAGAAGCTAAAATCGAGTTTAGTGATTGAAGGGGACTTTTGATGAAGCATCGATAAAAGCATGAATTTAGTGCACAATGGAGAGGAACACGTTGGCTTGACTCATCAATTGTGATGGCCATTGCCTTTTAGCCAATCCTAGCTAGCGAAGGAGGTTGAGACGCATGCAAAAGGCTGAGCCCTAATCATATGTAGTCTTGAACAAATAGTGAGTCATTATTGACGGTAGCAATTCGCAATGGTGGGGCTCGATTTGACGATGATCGATGATGGAATAGGTTACTATGCAGTAATGATCGATATGATCTTATCAATAGCGAGTTCTCTATCAATAGTAACAGTTTAGCCTCAAGTTGACAAGCGAGCAAATGATAATGACCTTGGGTCCTAGTAGGTAGTGATGACACCAGTGGTGGAGGCATTACTGGCAGTAGATAATGAGTTTGTACCCTTTTGTTGCACCTTTTTACAAGATTTTATTGCCAGTAGGATTTTATTGCAAGATTTGGTTTTGAAATTTAGAAAAGAGACTGAAAATGAGATGATGATAAAATGGGTATTAATAAAATAATTTTTTTAATTTTTTAACATAATTTAAAAAAAATGGGGCCCTAGTAATATGATGTGGCAACTCTCAATGATGTAGATCTTATTTGTTCAACTGAGTCATCTAAGAATGCTTATGTAGTAGTTCACATCAGTCTTTCAAATTGGGATTCTAGTTAATGGCCATCAAGTCCAAATAATTTAAAAATTTAGACATTTTCTAGCAAAAAAGAATTATTTAGTAATCATATTGTAAAAATACAAAAGTTTAGTAATTTTTTGAATTATTTCTCATGTGGTAAAGTGGCGGGACATAATTTGATGGTGTGGCTTCTAGCTATAATGCTAAGTCAGAAGATTTAGCTTACATGACAATTTATGGCAGTTTTTCATGTTTGATTTCCGGTTAGTGACTACCAAGTGTGAAATATTTTAAAAGTTTAGATATTTGTGGGTAGATTTTTTTTTAACGACCATTTATCCACTCGATGACTAATGGTAGTATCAACGACGACCCAATGACTCGACGGAGAGGGGCGGTGGTGGAATTAGGTAGGAAATAAAAGGAAGCAAGTGAAGACCACGCTTTCGTGTTTGGTGACGTAAAGGAAGATAGCCTTCCCCACTCATCCTCTCTGCATTTTCCTTCTACTCAACAACAAAATTATTTTTTTAAAATACTTTTTAAAGTTTATAAAAAATTTTAAAGTTAAAAGGACAAAAATGAAAAGAAATTATCAAAATGAAAAAAAAAATTATCATAATTTTGGGAAAAAATAAAAAAAAAATTGTAGGTATAAAATATTTTGAAATTTATGGGAGTTGGAGGATCACCTATAAAAATTTTTAAAGATAAATGGATAGCAATGCAAATATAAAAACCTAAAAAAAAAAAAAAAATTAGAGGGAAAATATAAAAACCTAAAAATTATTGGTGTAAATTAAAAAGCAAAAAGTTAAGGGAGCCTCTTAGCCGCCCTATGTCCGCCAATTGCTGCATCTTTGCCTTGCGCTTTTTATCACTGTGTAATATAATAATTAAAAATCTTTATTTATTCAATTTTTTTACCAAATAAAAATACATAATATTCAAGTTATACTATTAATCTTTTCTACAAAAGCTATTTATCTTCCTTTAGCTATGTGATGGTGTGCCCCGCCATCTTTCTTTGCTCATTTACTTTCGAATTATGGCAATGGAGTTATTAATTATAGATTTGTGCATTAGTTTATCTCTTGTTTTATTTTTGTTTTTTCATTCTTTCTCATTTAGAGTTGTTTGTATAAACTTTTATTTATTTATTTTTTCCATTTAATAAATCATTAATTTGAGTCATGTGATGTGAGCAATATAAAAATATCAGTTTAGTTGGGATGTCTTGGAGTGTTTGCTGATATTTTCATTTAAACAGTTTCAGATGAAAAAAGAAAAGTTACATTGTATTTTTATTTATTTTAGAAAATTGAGGTACTAACCGATGGATTTATGTGTTGATCGATTATATGAAAAATCTCAAATTCAACCCAAAAATTTAAGCTATTAGGTGGTGAGATCCAAATATTATATTAATATCTTGTTCTTTTTTTATGTTGAATTTTTTAATTCTAATATCCCCTCTTGACATATGTTAGGCTCTTAATTAGCATACGACACAATAAACTGAGAGTCGAATAGATTCAGATTAATAAATGCACATATACTAGATCCTACTAATACACGACTGTAATTATAATGGAAGAGTACAAATTAGAGTGTAGAATTGGTTCTGATACCATTTGAAAAGCTTTAAATCCAACTCAAAAATTTAAACTATTAGGTGACAAGACCCAAATATTATATTGATATCTTTTATTATTTTTTTATATGAGATCTTTTAATTCTAACAAACTATTTAAAATTAATTTATTTTCTGAAGCGAGTATAAAAATATACTCCACGATAGACCTGAGCATTCAAGAATTAACAACTAGATGCTAATTGAATTAATAATACATAAAAAAGATATGAGTAATATCTTTTATGAATTAAATTAATTTTCTACCAAGTTACTAGCAAATTCACAAATGTATAAACCCAATTCCCTCTGTCAAATATGTATTTGACCAAAACCGCGTGTGATAATTTCGATTGTACTCTGTGCTATTAATGATTCATCAATTTGGTCCACCACTCCAATAATCTTTGTCCAACTGGAAACAGCTGACTGAACCTTCCTATGCATTTACTCTCTTAGTTACTGTCGTTCTTTCACTTGTCATCCATTGGACTGTATATAAAAGCCACACCAAGCTTAGCCACCCATCACCTTATTTCAAAATCACATTTAATTTCTTTTTCCCATTTAAAGAATTAATATATCCTTTTATACCTATTTCCATTTTTTCAATGGCTTCTTTAATAAGAGTTTCAATATTATTGTTGATCATTTCTCTGCTTTCAATTAGCTCTTTGATGGTTGTATTTGCTGGTAACTTCTACCAAGACTTTGATATCACTTGGGGAGATGGCCGAGGTAAGATTCTCAACAACGGCCAGCTTCTTACTCTTAATCTTGACAAAGCATCAGGGTCAGGATTTCAATCCAAGAATGAGTATTTATTTGGGAAGATTGATATGCAGCTCAAGCTTGTCCCTGGCAACTCTGCTGGCACTGTCACTGCCTATTATGTAAGTTCTTAACTGCTATTGTTCTTTCTGTAAAGATTCAATTATATTTTCAACTAAAAAACAATATATCTGAATTTGAATATTGAATTTGCAGCTATCCTCAAAAGGGTCTACTTGGGATGAGATAGATTTCGAGTTCTTGGGGAATTTGAGTGGAGACCCTTACATTCTTCACACTAATGTGTTTAGCCAAGGCAAAGGAAACAGAGAGCAGCAATTCTATTTATGGTTTGACCCAACTGCAGATTTCCACAGTTATTCCATCCTTTGGAATCCTAAGCGCATCATGTAAGCAATTGCAAGAACCTCCATTGAAGTTTATTTGGTACAAGTTTTAGTTTCTTTGCTAATAATAATAAACTTCCTCTTTTTTCAGTTTTTCTGTTGATGGCACCCCAATTAGAGAATTCAAGAACTTGGAATCCATTGGGGTTCCATTTCCAAAGAATCAGGCAATGAGAATTTACTCAAGTCTATGGAATGCTGATGATTGGGCTACAAGAGGTGGTCTCGTGAAAACAGATTGGACACAAGCTCCATTCACTGCTTCCTACAGGAATTTCAATGCCAATGCTTGTGTTTGGTCAAATGGAAAATCTTCATGTGCTACAAATTCATCAGCCTCAAATTCATGGATGTCACAAGAGCTTGATTCAACAAGTCAAAAGAGGCTTCGATGGGTACAGAAGAATTACATGATTTATAATTACTGTACTGATACTAAAAGATTTCCACATGGACTCCCTACAGAATGCCACATGTAAATATTTATAATTCTAGGTATATGGTTGAAGTATATGTTCGATTCTTTTATTGTTTTTGTTATTTGTGATGTTATCTGAACAGAGATGTAATTTGTGGAGAAAATATCATCTAAATCTTTTTTTAGTGTATATTAAATGTTTTTAAATTATCATAATTTCTATATATATATATATATATATATATATATATATATATATAGGATTATTTCAATAGTTATGACAATATTTACCCATGGATGGGTACTAATTTTTTAACCATTAGATTAAATCTGATGGTTCTAATTAATTATATACTTTATAAATTATATTTATTAGTTTTGAGATTATAAATCTAATTAAATTTACTTTTTATAGGTAACTTGTTATAATTTAATGATATGGCAAAAATAATTTAATTTTTTTAAAATTGTATTTTAAATTCTTTCTTGATTCAATCTAGCTAGTAGTAATAAATAAGTTACACAATTATTTATTAATTATTTAATGATGTAGAATACTATATATATTGGGTGGGTGTCCAGCACTTGGCTTCAACTCTTACAATCCGAGCTATATGTTGGCACTCCAAATTAGCCAACATATAACTTCCATGTTGGCAGTTATTCTCATTTCCCCTCTGTTTTCTAAAAAAAATAAATGTATCAAATTTATATATAAAAAAGCATAATAATAATAAACTGTTGGAGAGGTGGAAAATATTTTAAAGTAATATTCGTATTTTTTAGTTGGTGGTGTTTATAAGGGGCTGCCACATATAAATTCAAATGATTGATGGAATATGGCCACTAATATTTAACTTTTTTTATAATTATTTAATTTAAACCTCACTGAAATTTTTAAAATTAATATACATTATTTTAAAGATTTTATTTTACTCTACATACTTAAAATTTTAATGTTAAACTTTAAAAAGATAATATCGCAAATCTAAAATAATTATAGATTCTTATGTGTCTTTATTTTCCCAACACTTAAAATTTTTATTTTTTATTTTTTAGGCACTTAAACTCACTTCCTTCATTACCTGTAAAATTCTGTGCGAATCACTCTCCCTTTTAATTTTTTTAGTTGAAAAAGATAATAAAATTATCAAAGTCAAGTACGCCATATATTGCTAAGAACTCATGGAAAGTGAAAACAAAATTTCCAACTCAAGTAGTGAATTTTTAACAACTAGTAAAGAAGAGGCTTAATAACCAATAACTAATAAAAAATAAAAAATTTTTATTTTTTTTTTCGTCAGTATTTAAAGTTAGTAATAAATTATTTTTATATTATTTCTATTTTCCAAGGTATATGATTTATTTATTATTTAATAATTTAAAATTTTTTAATTTATACTTGTCATCACAGCCTATTCATTACATCTATCAATTAATTTAGTATTTAATTTTTAAATTTTTTTATTATTATTTATATAATGACTCCACTCTTTCAAATGTTTAGCACTTATTTGATAACTCAATTATACATTTAAAATTAAAATTTATAGCATTTAAATAACTTAAATTAATTGGTAACTATTGTCTTAAAATTTCAATTAAATTAAAAATTATTTAAAGTAGTATGTTAAAAATTTTGTAACTTAATAATTCTGCAATAAATATAATAAGTGATAAATTTTTAAATAAAAATATTTAAAAATTATTTCACTTATATTTTTGCACAAGTATATTATTCGACAATTAAAAAATTCAACACTAAAAAACTTGTATATAAGATGTATTCCATGAATTTGGTCTTAATTTTTATTATTTAATAAAATTTCAGTAATTTATTCTTAAAAATAAAAAAAAATGTTATAATATCAAGATTAATATTACAGATATTATTAATCAATGCATGTACTCATTATCTTTAGTTTTGAGTATTATATTAAGGACTTAACAAGTTCAAATGATGTGAATTAATTTATGAAAATAAGAATTATTTTTACATATATAAGTTGAAATTGTAATTAATTTCATAACAACATTTGTTTATTAATCGGTACTAAATCAATTTAAAGAAAAAAATAATTTTTAAACTTATTACATCAATTATTATTTATATATAAAATGAAATACTTAATTATTTCCTCTTAACATTGAAAAAAAAATAAAAAAAATCTTTATAATTAAAAATTACTTTGAATGACAGCCTAATAACTTGTTACAGCTAGCAAGTCATAATTAATACTTATCTCAATATACATAATTATTTATATTTGTACTAATTTTGATATGTATCCATTGAAAACTTCTCCATATATATATATATATATATATATATATATGTTTTCTCTTTTTCAAAAAAAAAAAAAAAACCAATATATATATATAACTATATGAGGATTTTCAAGTTAGACATAAAATTAGCAATATATATTTAACTGAAATTATTAAATTAAAATATATTATTTATAAATGAATATTATACATATGATAGAATAACATATGTTAATATTTTGGCAAATTTTTATGTTATTTTGTTTACAATACTTTGTTTTCTATAGAATTTATAGGAAAAAAAAAAGTTTAATTTACAAAAAAGTGTAAGAAAATTGTGATTTTCATAAGAGAAATATTTTTTTTATAATTACGAAATTATTTTTCTTTTTCATTAATTTAGGAATACTTTCATAAGATAATTCTTTTGCACAAAATAAGTCATGTTTTAGTAAAATTAAACTTTTTCTGCAATTAAAAAATTATGAAAATTAATTTTATTTATGAAAAATATAAGAAAATTGTAATTTTTTATAAAAAAATAATTTTTTTGTCATTATGAAATAATTTTTTTTCCGTTAATTGAAGAACTTTTTCGTTAAGTTATTATTTTTCATAAAATAAATCATATTTTCATAAAATTAAAATTTTTTCACAATTAAGAAAAATTATAAAAAAATAATTTTATTTACAAAAAAAATATAAGAAGATTGTGATTTTTCATTGTGAAATTATTTTTCTTTTTTGTTAATTTAAATGTTTTTTTGTAAAGTTTTATTTTGCATAAAATAAGTCATTTTTATAAAATTAAAACTCTTTTCACAACTACGATGAATTATGAAAAAATAATTTAATTTATAAAAAAATAAAAAAAATTATAATTTTTCGTAAAATAAAATAAAATAAGTTTACTTCAATTTATAGCAATAGAAGATAAAATGCGCCAAACAGTACCTTGATTAGCAGGTTTTCCAGTTGTTTTACCTGCCACTTGTAGGTGTTTAAAGTCTTGAAAAACTAAAATGACTCTTTGCGTTTTATTTTATTCTATTTTATTTTTACGATACCAATATCCTATTTGTTCTATGTGCACTTGCCTATAAAAATACTTGCAACACCGTAGATTTCACTGTAAAATGAAGAAATATGGGATTATGACATTCCTTGGCCAAGCAAAAATAAGTGAATAATCATCAACTATGCGCTATGACCACAGTAATTAACATTCAAAACTAATTATATACAGAAAAATAAAACTACGGAGTTGGTAACTGGAAACGACACAGGGGACAGGTATGACTTGTGTTGAGCCAGCTTACAATGCAGGTCCTGTGGAACTTGTGAGAGCAAGGCATTCCAGTGACTGATTGCACACCAACTGTTTTTCCCTACAGATTGCACACCAACATTCAAGTTCCAGTTTTTCCCTACAGATTGCACACCAACTGTTTGTCGACTCATAAGAGTCAAATATCAAATCCTCTAATGCCTCAATTGCTGCCTTAGCCGCTGGAATTGGCTTCGATTTTTCTTCTTCTTCTGATTCCCTTATTCCTTGTTCAATCACAGACTGGGAAGATTTATACTCAGATGTTGCTCTTAAATCTCTCAAATAAAGCCTCCTCAAACTGGGTGGCTGCTGGTTGGCCCAAGAAATTGCTTGATTAATGTTGTGTGATAATTCTTCGAATCTTCTTGCATTAGCCACAGCCTCAAATTCAAGGTGAGGTAAAACTATTTCCTTTTTAATGCTCAAAAGGAAGCCAATCTCTTTTGGGTGAACATCATTAGTAGAAATTGTGTCTAATTTACCGGCAATATTATAAAAGTTTTAGTCAGTAAATTAAAAAGTAAAATTTTCTTTAATTCAATTATAAAAGTTTTTTAATTTACCAACAATATTATTCTGTCGGTAAATTTACCGACCAAATTTTTGATTGGTAAATTAAAAAATTTTGAATTTACCGACTAAAATTTTGGTCGGTAAATTTACTGACCAAAAGTTTAGTCAGTAAATTAAAAAGCAAAATTTTCTTTAATTCAATTATAAAAACTTTCTAATTTATTGACAATATTATTATGTCGGTAAATTTACCGACCAATTTTTCAGTCGATAAATTAGAGAACAAAATATTTTTTAATTTACAGAAAAAAATTTTGAAATTACCGACTAAAATTTTGGTCAGTAAATTTACCGACCAAAATTTTAGTCGGTAAATTAAAAGGTAAAATTTTCTTTAATTCAATTATAAAAACTTTCTAATTTATCGATAATATCATTCTATCTGTAAATTTATTGACCAAATTTTTGGTTGGTAAATTATAAAAATTTTGAAATTACCGATTAAAATTTTGGTCGGTAAATTTACTAACCAAAAGTTTAGTCGGTAAATTAAAAGGCGAAATTTTCTTTAATTCAATTATAAAAGCTTTCTAATTTACTGACAATATTATTCCGTCGGTAAATTTACCGACCAATTTTTCAATCGATAAATTAGAGAACAAAATATTTTTTAATTTACAGAAAAAATTTTGAAATTACCGACTAAAATTGAAACACTCTGAATTTTTAATTATTTTATAAAATTCTATTTTTATACAGAAATGTATTATTTTATTATTTTTCTTATTAAAGTAAGAATTGGAATTATATTTTGCTAAATTATAAATATTTAGACAATTTGAATATGTATTATTAATGCTAATTTTATTACAATATTATATATGTATATTATTATGATAATGTTAATGTGGATTTTTGGAGAATTGTATTTTGGATTGTATTTTGATATTTGAGTATTAATAAAGGTATTAATTAATATTATAAGTTTGATTATAGTATTTTTATCGGATGTTTGGATTTCCGTTATAATTATTATTATTATTATTATTATTATTATTATTATTATTATTATTATTATCACTATTATTACTATTATTATTGTTATTATCATTATTATTATTATTATTATTATTTTGCATATATATATATCTGTGTAGTATTATGCTTATATAAATATATGTATATAGTATTATATTTATATTATATGGTTTAGTATATATATATATATATATAGCATAATTGTGTTTAAGTTAAGTAAAAGAAGAAGAAAAAGAAAGTATTTGATTGGTCTAAGAGGCAAAACGGGGAGTTTTGAATGGTGCAGAAACGGGAAACAGAGAGGAAGGAGGAGAGAGAAAGGGAGAGGCCGAGAGAGACAGAGAGGAGTTTGGTGACGTTTCGGTGGGCAGTGGCGAGCACCGCCACCACCGCTGGGTAGAGGATGGTCCGACGATCTCAAGGGAGGTGGCAGCACGATGATCGGCGGCGGCACGGCGGCGTACGCTAGGAGAGAAGGACCGCCAGCGCCACAACTTCAACTCAATTTTTTGGCTGATTCCGGCTGCGGAATCCAACGATCTTGGTGCCGTTCAACTCTTGAGGATGAGAGCTTCATTTTGGTACCTACCTTGCCCCCTGAGGACCACCGGAGGAGGAGATCGAAAAACGCAACCCGAAACTTTGGAGGTATTTTCCGGCGACTAGAGGGCAAGTGACAGCGAGTGGTGACTGTTTTTGTGCTCCTGGAGTCTAGGTGAACTTGTTGGTGTGGAGTTTCCCCAGATCCGCCACCAGCAGCGGCGGCGGGTGGCGGCGGCGCGTGGGGAGGTCTAGTGGTTCTGTTTTGACGCTCTGGCACGATTCTCGACATCCGTATGATCGAAATTTGTGAAGGTGAACCCGAAACCCTTGTATTTCAGTCGTTAAATAAGTTATTCTATGTTTAGTAGTCCTTAGAGTATTTGTTAGACTATCGAGTCTGTCTTTGGGTTCGGTGTGATTCTTATCCTGATATCCATTGTTGCGAGGTGTCGGTGTTTGGCGTCTTCCTGATTCCAAGGCTGCTCTTCTAAGGGAAGCCGGTTGGAAGCGTCGACAGTTAGGTGAGTAATACTCACTGATATATTATCCTGTTTCCACTTCATATGCATTGTTGTGTGTATATATATATGTATATTATGCACTATTATTGCATATATAAGCATGTAACATTTGACTGTGAATGATGAGTTGAAATTCTGTATTCTGTGCCATATTGTGGTTGTGATTGATGGATGGAGGTCGGGAGGATACAGTACCACCTAGGATTATGGATTTGTTATGGCTATGATTTGGATTATGATAGATTCAGAAGATGAGCTATGACTGATGGATGCTGGCCGGGCCTGCTCATCGCTAGGGCCGCTGTCAGTCGGGTCAGGGCTGCATGGTACAGACTAGTGACGACCGGGCTTCTTGGATATAAGAGACAGATTATTTGGATTCAGAGAGCCAGGGTAGGGGGATAGGCTCCCCATATTGAGTATTGAGTATCAGTGTGGTACTGTAGACCATACCCCATCCTTGCTTGATTGGATGATTTGTCTGTCTCTATGACATGGTGCATAGCATATGCATTAGACTCTATCTGTTGGATACCAATTTAATATATTAGCTGGTATCATTCACTGAGTCAAACGCTCATTCCTGTTCATCTTGTTACTTTCAGGTCAGAGAATGAGCCAGTGAAGGAATTTTAATTGAGTAGATTACCAATCTCTTTTCGGCAGTAGTTAGTATTGTTGAGTATTCAGAGATGTATATTATAGATGTATATTTGTAATTATGATTTTAGAACTCTGCAATGTTACACTTTGTATTTATGCTTTGTGTATTATTTCAGTTATGTATTTTGAAGAGCTGTAATCTGTTGTTAAGCAAAACTTTTGTAATTTACTATTTTCTGAGATATATGGAATAAATGAGTTGTTGGCCCAATAATGTATATATTGTGTTGATATTATTTGGTTCTGCTTACTTTATTTGGGCCCATAGCCCTTTTCAGTTGGGCTTTCAGTTGTGTGTTTTGGGTTAGGCTTACTACGGGCACTGGTAGTCACGTGCATTTCCCGTGTCCTAGTACCAGTCACGTGCCCTCAGGTTTGGGGCGTGACAAAAATTTTGGTCAGTAAATTTACCGACAAAAATTTTAGTCAGTAAATTAAAAGGTAAAATTTTCTTTAATTCAATTACAAAAACTTTTTAATTTACCGACAATATTATTCTGTTGGTAAATTTGAAAACAAAATATTTGTTAATTTACCAAAAAAAAATTTGAAATTACCGACTAAAATTTTGGTCGGTAAATTTACCAACCAAAATGTTAGTTGGTAATTTCAAAAGCAATTTTTTTTTTTAATTCAATTACAAAACTTTCTAATTTATTGATAACATTATTCAATCGGTAAATTGAAAAACAAAATATTTTTTAATTTACCAACAAAAAAATTTTAATCGGTAAATTAAAAAGCAAAATTTTCTTTAATTTAATTAAAAACTTTCCTATTTACCTACAAAAATTTTTGTCACTAAATTTACCGACTAAAATTTCAGTCAGTAAATTATAAAGAATTTTTTTAATTTACCGATAAAATAATCTGTCGGTAAATAAAATTTTTTGAGGGAAATTTCCCTCCAAATTTTCATTTGATGTTAAAAAAAATTATCGACAGAAATTTAGTTGGTAATCAGTCGGTAAATGAAAATTTTGGAGGGAAATTTTCCTCCAAAATTTTCATTTGATTTTTAAAAAATAAAAAATAAATTATCGACAGAAATTTACTCGGTAATCTATCGGTAAATGAAAATTTTGGAGAGAAATTTCCCTCTAAATTTTTATTTGAAAAATTTACCGACGAAAATTTTGTCAGTAATTAGTCGTAAATGGCATAAAAAAAATATAAAAGGGCTCATACTCATCATTTTTTCCCGCACTTCTTCTCTTTCCCTTTTCTTATCTTTCTTTTTTCTTATCTTTCTCTCAATTTTTTCTCTCCATTTCTCACAAATAAAATTTCTTTTTTTTTCTTTCTCTTTTAACTATTTCTTCATTTTCTTTTTTATCACTTAATATTTTCATACTTTTTAATACTTATATACTCTTTGTTTCATATTCTATTTTTTTCTATTTTATTTTTTAAATTTCAAACCCTTCAATACAAAAAATCTATTAAATTTATTTCATTTTTTTTTTATTTTTTAGTTTTTATAATTTATTATTTATATTTCATAAATTGTTTATTGCATAAAAAAGTGTTAATGTGATTTTTTAAAAAATAATTATTTGCTATCTTAAATTTATTTTTTTATTAAATTTTTTATATAAATTTAGTAAACAAAAAAATAAATTTAATAAATTATTTATCTTACCTTTTCATTTTTACTCTTATTATTTTCTCTCTTAATTTTAGCTTCATTTCATTCTTTTTATAGTTTTGAAATATAATTTTAATTTAATTTTTTTAATTTAGTCATTTTTTATATTCTTTAAGCTTCCTAATTTATTTTATAATTTTTTATTACTTAATTTTCATATTCACTCTAAAAATTTTAAAATTTTAAATTATTATTCTTATTTTTGAAGAATATGTATTTTTTAAAAAAATAGAATTTTACCGACGTATTACCGACAAAATATTTACTTTTGAAAAATATTTATTTAAACTTTAACAATGAATTACCAACTATTTTTTTATTTTTAAAGAAATAAAAATTTACCGACAGATTATCGACTAAAAATTTAGTCGGTAAATTATCTCCCAAAAAAAAATTTTGACGATATAAAGTTATTTTACTGACAATATAAAAATAATTTACCGACCATAATTTCATTGGTAATTACCGACAGTTTTGTATTCAGTCGATAAATTGTGTTACCAACAAGTTAAATACCGATTAAATTTTTTGGTCGATAAATAGTCGCTATATATATTACCAACTAAAAAAACATAATTTACCGATAAAATTTTTAGTCGGTAAATTGTATTTTTTTTGTAGTGAGAAAAGGGGATGTTCATGTCTGATACCATCTTGGAAACAAAATCCCATGATAGAGAATGACATGGGAAGAGGAAAGATTGTTGTTTAGAAGGATACTCGATTTCTCTAGTGACTGATCTTGCTTTGTGAAAAGACTCCCAAGTATGAAACACCTTCTCCATTGAAACTGTAACATCTGAAACATAGCTTGACGAGACAATTAGCTTTACAGCGAAGCTAGATGTTGAAAGAGATTTGTTTTCTCTTGCACCCGAGTAGATTGCAGAGACATAGACGTTGTAGTTATGTGACATGGTTGACATTGGGCTTTTTACTAAACTAGGTGTTTTAAAAAAGTAATTACAAATTTAGGCAATTTTAAATATTCCTAAATTAAGTTTTTTGAAAAAAATTTCCAAATTTAAGTGGTATGGACCACTAGTCCATTAGATGGTCCGGCGGACTGGACCAGTCTGCTGATCCATCCAGCGGGCTGGGATAGATTCCTGACCAGTCTGCTGGATGGAGGAATTTACCCTCAAAAAACAAATTTCTGACCATGCATCCCCTCCGATTTTCCCTCTCTAGCACGCCTGCTGCCCAATTTTTCTTTAAAACCTATCACAATTCTATTTTCATCATATTAACTTCTCTTTCTTCCCCATTTTCAAATTTCTTCTCTTCCTCTTTATTATTATTATTTTTTTAAACTCATCAAGTGGACTGCAAATTAAGGTTAGAAATTAATAGATTTTAAATTGTATGTTAACTATATTTTTTATAGCATATTAATTTTTTTACTGGACTAATAGTAATGATAATATATATATATATTTTTTGTATATAAGGTGATAATTAATTTGGTGTTGGATCACTGAATAAGGTAAGTTTTTTTATAAATTTAAAAATTATGTTAATAGATATTGTTAATTTTGATTTTTGTTATTTTTTATATTAATTTTTAAATATATGTACTTAAAATTTCTATGGTATTAGGTGTGTGTTAGGTGAAAATGTTGATATTATTATGGTTAAATAAGAATTGTCATTAGCTTTATCTTACTAATTTTTAATTATAATTGAAAAATTGTTTAAGACAATAATATACAGAATAATAAATATAATAAAACAAAACTTGACAATATATATGTTGATAATATCAAGTGTGTTGAAAAGGAAGAAAAAAAAGGTAAATTTATTTATTGTGTATAAAGGGAGCAAAAAAAGGTAAATTAATTTATTTTTATATATTTATAAATAATACGATTTTTTTATTGTTTATTTGTTTTTTATTTTTTTGATAATTAATTATAGATATAGTTGAAAAAATTTTCATTTGTAAAATATATTTTTTGGAAATTTTTATTTGAAAATTTTTGAGTACATGTGGAAGTAATTTGCATTAAAAAAAAGTAATTATTTATTTTTTATATTTATGTTTGTTGCGCGATTTCTGCAAGTGCACAGATCGTTTACAAGTAATAAAATGATGAGTGAGTATCATTCCCACGAGGAAGGGTTTGTCAAGTACCAATTTTTAATATTACTCTATTATTTAGAAAATCAATTATGAGATTTTATATTTTAAGCTAAAATGAAATTGAAGTAAATAAATAATGATAAATATGAAAATAAGATTAAAAGTCTAGGTTTTAGAATTTATCAATTGATCACATATGATTTCTTTATGATTTTTAGATGGATTATTTTTGCTGGAATTAATGATTAGATTTCCCTAAATTATATGATGCTCTCTCTCAAGATACAACATGTGTGTTCATATTAACTGTTGCGCGGTTTCTGCAAGTGCACAGATCGTTTACAAGTAATAAAGTGATGAGTGAGTATCGTTCCCACGAGGAAGGGTTTGTCAAGTACCAATTTTTAATATTACTCTATTATTTAGAAAATCAATTATGAGATTTTATATTTTAACCTAAAATGAAATTGAAGTAAATAAATAATGATAAATATGAAAATAAGATTAAAGGTCTAGGATTTAGAATTCATCAATTGATCACATATGATTTCTTTATACTCTTTAGATGGATTATTTTTGCTGGAATTAATGATTAGATTTCCCTAAATTATATGATGTTCTCTCTCAATATACAACATATGTGTTTATATTAACCTTACGTCTACTCTCGTGATCATAAGCAATTAACACAAACCCATTAAGTTTTATGGAAATCCTTTTAAAAATCACAAAGGAGTATTCTTATCTCTAAGCAATACATTCCCTAGGTCAATTATCCTAATGAACTAATATTGTGCTTCCACTCTCGCTACTTCACACAATATCTTAAATCATGCAATTAATGGCCAGTTAATTACAAGCATTAAATTTTAAGATAAAAGATTAATTCCAACAATCAAATCCAATCAATTAAATATAAATAATCATATGCAAATCAAAAGATTACATCTAAATCCTAGAAAAATAAATTTAGCTATTCATAATTAAAAAGAAAGAAACAATTAAATTAACAATAAACATAATAATAACTTATAATTAAATTCAAGAATAGAGTTTAGAGAGAACTTGTTTTGGGATATAATCTTTGATGAACTCAAGCTTCCAAAAACTCCTCCTCTTTATCAAAATAAAAAATAAAACTAATCTACTCTAAGAAAACATATGAAAATCTCTCTACATATTTTTTTTTATGGATTTTTTTTGATGCCATTTCCCTTTGCCAAGCATGGTATTTATAGACATGTTTGGTGGAAGAATTCAAGTTCCATTAAAATTCTTACATCAAAAATTCAACATTGATGGTTAGGTTGGCCACCAACCATTGAATTCCTTCATCAATATTCAAAAATAGTTAGATTGGCTACCAACCATTGAATTTTGGCCACCAACCATTGAATTTATTTCTTATGGATTGAAAACTTGAATCATTGTTTGCATCTTTATTTTTACTGCATCATTTTGATATGCAAAATAAAATAAAAATACTTAAAATATGTTATAATTTATTTATAAATTGTAGAACTATTTATTTCTAAAAATAAGTAATAATATTATTGCATTCTCGAGAATTGAGCTAAAATTTAAGTTTAAACAATTAAAATAACTCTAAAAATATAGAGTTATCACACCCCCAAACTTAAGTTTTTGCTTGTCCTTAAGCAAAGGAAAATTTAAAACCTAAACTAGTCCACTTTCGTAGGAAATTACGATTGCATTTAGCATATGCAACAAGCCTTTAAACCCCTAGGTGTCCCATAGAGGACGAGTTATAGTCTCGTGAGGGCTTCCAGTGGTGATACCCACAAACACCTTTAAAAATTTATTTCAAAGAAAAATAAAATATCACAAAAAAAAGAAAAAATTTAATCCCCTCATGCTTATGTTGAAATTTTTTTTTTTTAAAGGTCTCAAGAAATTAATATTTACAAACAACATATCAATAGTATTACAAGTCAAGTTTCTATCTTAGGTTCAAAATAATCCTCATCTTAATCATGCCCTGAATAACCATGCATTAAATCAATCGCAAAAAAATTGTTGCACTTCAGATAGGCATATACACACTGATATCTTTAAATGCCTCTATCAAAAGATATAAAATAGATGTGCAAATCTCATAAGCATATTAATGCAAACAATCTCCACTAATGGAATTCACAAATCAAGAGAGATCAATAGGTCTTAACTAGGCTTGTAATGGGGCTAATACGAGGTCTTTTGGCTTAACAAAGAAAAGGCTAAATGAACAAAAGTAAGATAATTATACCAAGTTTACAAAAGAAAATCAATAGCTCAAATAAAGGGATTATGTTAATGAAGGATCCCTTCCATCTTAAGCATCATTCTTCTTCAATGTTTTCTTCTTTTAAGCCCCCTTCTTCTTCTTCTATTTTTATTTTTTATTTTTTATTTTTTTCTTTTTCTTTTTTTTTATTTTTTTTTTGCCAACAACATTATTCTAAAGATAAGCAAGAATTACTAACTTTTTATTTATTCAATTTTCTTGCTGTCCTCCAAACTTACTTTAAGCAGAAAGTGATCTTTTACAATGAATAATACTTTCAGTTGTTAGAGATTCTTATTTTCTTTTAAAACTTCAATAACTCCCTTTTCTTCATTAGAATGTAAACTTGACAAAATTATCTCACAAACAGGGTGAAAGATAACAATTAAGGTTTAATTAACAAAGAAAAGAAAGCTAAAATTATCAAGGCACAAAGGGGTAAACTAAGGAAAAAATTAAAATAAGGGTAGATACAAGTAACAGGCTAAATAAACAATGCCTAAATCATATCTCTCTTTCAAAATGAATTCAAAATTTCGCCTCAAAAGTTTGCAAAAACATGTTCTAAGATAGGTGAGGCAAATGAAGATAAAAATGTGTAGAAGCCCTCTCTAAGTAAGCATACACAAATTCAATGCAATCAATATAATGCAAAGCAAAACAAAACATAATCTTAATAAAAGTTAATTTCTTACCAAAAATAGTTGCTCAACCTGAAATACTTTAATAAATTGTCCATAAATATCAATTATAATCTATCTTTAACCTTTCATCAATTTATTTAACACAAGCATATTTTATTAATAAAAGAGTAAAAAATTTTAAATTTATTCATCAAAACATGAAAGAAATTACTGAAAATAAAAAAAAAACAAACTAAATCTCCCCCAAACTTGCAATGGACATTGTCCTCAATGTCAAAGAAACAAACCAAAAGAAAGAAAATACTCCCTCTTGTAGAAAAGTGGATTCCAAATTATAAGCAGGATATACATTTCACTTCCTTGTTTCTTGTAAAACATCTTGAAACAGCACTAAAAGCAAGCATGAGAAACTAATCATACAAAAAGAAAACATTATATTTTTTTTTATTTTTGTTTTTATTATTTTTTTAATTTTTTTTTAATTTTGGAAACTAGAAAAAGAAAGAAAAAAAAAAAAAGAAAAAAAAATACAGATGTGTATCAAGAGCACAAAAAGTACTCTTTACTTAGCCATCTTGTATGAATAACTCTTGAGTTAGTTAGTTAGCTAGCTAGTTAGTTTTTTTTTTTTTTTGAAAAGGAAAATCACATAAATTTAAGATGCGTATCAAGAGTACAAAAGTAACTCTTTACTTAGCCATCTTACATTTAGTGAATCGAATCTAAAACTTCGCTTGATCAAGTGCAATAAAAAAAAACACACACAAAACAAAAAAAAATGCAATAAAAAAAAACTACAAAAGTTAGGGAAGTTATAATCGGAGATTCAGATCTAGTCCTCGTTTTTTACTGCTACTAGCCCTGAGATGCCAAACTACCTACGCCATCAATGGATCAGGTTCGAATTTAAAGTTTTGCAGTTGATCAATCAATTGATCAATAGTTGAAGCAGAGACTAAGATGCGTCGACTCGCTGGTGTCATAAAACCCTGTTCCACAGCATGATCAACAAAAGATAACAAACCATTATAAAAACCATCAACATTAAGTAATCCCAATGGCTTCTGAAGAACAGTTAATTGTATCCAAGATGCAATGGTGAAAATATCTTCAAATGTTTCTAAACCACCAGGTAATGCGATAAAAGCATCAGCATTGAAATTCATGTATGCCATTCGTTCGTACATGCTATTGACCTGTAACTCATTACCTATAGTTCCACCAGTGATTTGTTTATTTCGAGCCAAAGCCTTTAGAACTACTCCTAAGACTTTACTACCTCTAATATATGCAGAACTTACGACACAACCCCTTAACCCTAAACTACCTCCCTCAAACACCAAATCAATTTTTCGTTCAGCTAAAATCCTACCAAGTTCATTAGCTGCTATCAAGTACTCTCTTTTCTTGCCAGAGTTTGGACTACAAAAGACACAAATAGTTTTGAATTTGCGTGTTGAGGATTCTGCCATTTTCTCTCACAGATCTCTTGAAAGGGTTGTGTGCATATTGACAATAATGAATGTGCATATAAAGAAATTAGAAGAGTAAAAGAACAGTTCAATGGGATAAAATAATTATTGACACAAAAAGTATAAAAACAAAAATGATAATAAAAACAAAAAAAATCAATGCTGTGTGTACAAATGTCAAAAGAAATATTTGAAAAACTAAAAAGAAACAGACATTGAAAGACTAAAAAGATAACGAAAGTAGAAAAATCTGTAGCATATATACAAAAGTCAAAAAGAAAATATTGAAAAGCTAAACGTAGATATTGAAAGACTAAAAATTTATCGATAGTAAAAAGAAATCTACAGGAAAATAAAATCTAGGTGCTAAAAAGTCAAAAAGTACTGCAAGATGTAGAGAAAAAAAATAATGCATTGAAAAATAAAAAAGTTAGTGATACACCTGGTTATAAACAGTAGTTGTGATTGTGGCTCACATCTTCCTCTGGTTTTACGTTCAGTAACGGCTTACACGCCTTCTATGAGTCGAGGATAGGCTTCCCATCCAGTTTTCTTATTAACTGGCAAACAGGGTCTTTTATCGTCAGATTCCCTAGACTATAACGCTGCTTCTCTTCTTTGAATAGTTCCCATAAATCTAAAAGAGTGCGTTGAACTTGTCCACAAGGATGTGTCTCAAGAGTCTGTAAGATATTATCCATAGACTCCTTACTCAGTCCATCCTTTATGAATTTAATTTTGTCTTCTCGATTTATGGATGCAAATCCAATATTTCTACAGCGTGTGTTGCAATTCTATCTTGCACACTTGTAGCAGACCCCCATTCTTTTAGCTCTCCTCTTCTTTGAGTAAGAACTTCTCCCCGTACCCGGCAAACATTTAATAAATGAGTCATCAATCTCACCTGCCAATCATACTTTGGCTTCTATGATCCAGCGAGTATCCTCAGGAAGATTCAGACGCCTAAATGCCTTCATTCTTTCCAGTCTGCGTTCATCAATTTTCCTGAGCACATCTTGGGGAAGAGTTGGAAACCTGTTTTTTAGTGCTGCAAGAGATGCTTCCATATCTAATTAACTTAGTTAAGAAAATGAAAGAGAAAACTTACAACGAAACAACTAAACAGAAATAAAAGAAACCTAATAAAGAGAAAACTTGGGTTTCCTCCTAATAAGCTATTTAATAACTTACAAACAACAGTAAAGCAAAATTAAAATAGAACAAAACAAACAAAAGAACAACATAATTAAAAAGAAGTAAAAAAGTTAGAAATTTGGGTTGCCTCCCAAAAGCGCTTTATTTATAGTCTTTAGCTTGACTATAGCTAGATCTTCATCATGGAGGATAATACACAAAGTATATCATCTTGATAATTGTGGAAAGATAGACTTTTGCCAATTTTAATGAGTCAAGCCAGCTTAATTTGAGCCTGCATGGAAAAAAATTAAAACAGAAATTATTTAATATTTTATAATTAGGCTCATATTTTTTAAAAACTTTCCAACGAACTCTTTTTCTTGCTCTGAATTTTCTTAAGAAATTGAGATAGGAAGGTAGTGGAGTTGAATCAAGAGTTGATGAGTGCTCAATTGATGGTGGTGAATGTTTCTTCTTTTCTTTCAAGTCATCAAATTGATATTCTTTATGGTCTGGCATATTTGGTGTTGTTTTTACCAAACAAACTGAAAGAGTTTCCTTTAAGTTCTCTTTTTCAAATACCTCTTTAATTTCCCCATTAATTTTAACTACTTCGCAGATATTATCCATAAGAGAAGAATATTTCTTGGGCAAATTGATCTCAACTTCTTCCTTTTTTTCTTGCTTGCTTGAAGTATCTGCTTGATCAATAATCTCTTCCTCATCATCACTCAAAGAAATTGCCAAACATTGATCTCCAGAATATTCTTCAATTTGACTTGTTAGGTTACCATGGCCTTGAGCATCTAATGGACTAACAAACTGTTCCATTTGTACATCATCATCTGTATTGTGACTAGCCCATTGATCCATCCTATCTTCCAATCTTTCACATCGTTCATGAGTAGCATTTATGAATCTTTCCAATGCTGCTTCATAAAATGGTTTGTGCTCCTCAAATGGTGCATGATCTTGAAAATCATCTTGATAAGGATACCATGAACTGCATTGGTTTTTCCAAGAAAAGTTTGAATAGTCACTCAATCCTGAGTTGTCTATATTGGAATATGGATAATTCTCATACATATTATAATTTGGGAAAAATTGTACCTGTTCTGCATATTGGCACTCATAATTCAAGTGATTACCTCCACACAGATTACAACTCAAACATGAATTAAATAAAGTATTAGCATCAAGTCTATCAATTAAGTTAACCAACACATCGATTTTAGCATTTAACTTACCAAAAGCATCCTCACCATACATGCTTGCTGCTCTATTTAGCATCACTTCTCTGTTCCACCATTACAAGTTATGGAAAGCCATCTTTCTCTCTTTTTTTTTTTTTTTTTTTTTTTTTTTTTTTAAAATAAAAGTCCTATAAAATAAAAATAAAAAAAAATAGAAAAGAAAATCAAAATCTAAAGTAATAGAGTATACCAATCTATTGATATTGTCAAAAATTGCCTTCCCCGGCAACGGCGCCAAAAACTTGTTGCGCGGTTTCTGCAAGTGTACAGATCGTTTACAAGTAATAAAGTGATGAGTGAGTATCGTTCCCACGAGGAAGGGTTTGTCGAGTACCAATTTTTAATATTACTCTATTATTTAGAAAATCAATTATGAGATTTTATATTTTAACCTAAAATGAAATTGAAGTAAATAAATAATGATAAATATGAAAATAAGATTAAAGGTATAGGATTTAGAATTCATCAATTGATCACATATTATTTCTTTATAATCTTTAGATGGATTATTTTTGCTGGAGTTAATGATTAGATTTCCCTAAATTATATGATGTTCTCTCTCAAGATACAACATGTGTGTTTATATTAACCTTACGTCTACTCTCGTGATCATAAGCAATTAACACAAACCCATTAAGTTTTATGGAAATCCTTTTAAAAATCACAAAGGAGTATTCTTATCTCTAAGCAATACATTCCCTAGGTTAATTATCCTAATGAACTAATATTATGCTTCCACTCTCGCTACTTCACACAATATCTTAAATCATGCAATTAATGGCCAGTTAATTACAAGCATTAAATTCTAAGATAAAAGATTAATTCCAACAATCAAATCCAATCAATTAAATATAAATAATCATATGCAAATCAAAAGATTACATCTAAATCCTAGAAAAATAAATTTAGCTATTCATAATTAAAAAGAAAGAAACAATTAAATTAACAATAAACATAATAATAACTTATAATTAAATTCAAGAATAGAGTTTAGAGAGAACTTGTTTTGGGATACAATCTTTGATGAACTCAAGCTTCCAAAAACTCCTCCTCTTGATCAAAATAAAAAATAAAACTAATCTACTCTAAGAAAACATATGAAAATCTCTCTACATATTTTTTTTATGGATTTTCTTTGATGCCATTTCCCTTTGCCAAGCATGGTATTTATAGACATGTTTGGTGAAAGAATTCAAGTTCCATTAAAATTCTTACATAAAAAATTCAACATTGATGGTTAGGTTGGCCACCAACCATTGAATTCCTTCATCAATATTCAAAAATAGTTAGGTTGGCTACCAACTATTGAATTTTGGCCACCAACCATTGAATTCCTTTATCAATATTAAAAAATGGTTAGGTTGGCTACCAACCATTGAATTTTGCCTACCAACAATTGAATTTATTTCTTATGGATTGAAAACTTGAATCATTGCTTGCATCTTTATTTTTACTGCATCATTTTGATCTGTAAAAATAAAATAAAAATACTTAAAATATGTTATAATTTATTTATAAATTGTAGAACTATTTATTTCTAAAAATAAGTAATAATATTATTGCATTCTCGAGAATTGAGCTAAAATTTAAGTTTAAACAATTAAAATAACTCTAAAAATATAGAGTTATCATTAACCTTACGTTTACTCTCGTGATCATAAGCAATTAACACAAACCCATTAAGTTTTATGGAAATCCCTTTTAAAAAATCACAAAGGAGTGTTCTTATCTCTAAGCAACACATACCCTAGGTCTAATATCTTAATGAACTAATATTGTGTTTCTACTCTCGCTACTTCACACAATATCTTAAATCATGCAATTAATGGCCAGTTAATTACAAGCATTAAATTCTAAGATAAAAGATTAATTCCAACAATCAACCCAATCAATTAAATATAAATAATCATATGCAAATCAAAAGATTACATCTAAATGCTAGAAAAATAAATTTAGCTATTCATAATTAAAAGAGAAGAAACAATTAAATTAACAATAAAAATAATAAACATAATAATAACTTATAATTAAATTCAAGAATAGAGTTTAGAGAGAACTTGTTTTGGGATACAATCTTTGATGAACTCAAGCTTCCAAAAACTCCTCCTCTTGATCAAAATAAAAAATAAAACTAATCTACTCTAAGAAAACATGTGAAAATCTCTCTACATTTTTTTTTATGGATTTTCTTTTGATGTTATTTCCTTTTGCCAAGCATGGTATTTATAGACATGTTTGGTGGAAGAATTCAAGTTCCATTAAAATTCTTACATCAAAAATTCAACATTGATGGTTAGGTTGGCCACCAACCATTGAATTCTTTCATCAATATTCAAAAATAGTTAGGTTGGCTACTAACCATTAAATTTTGGACACCAACCATTGAATTCCTTTATCAATATTCAAAAATGGTTAAGTTGGCTATCAACCATTGAATTTTGGCCACCAACTATTGAATTTATTTCTCATGGATTGAAAACTTGAATCATTGCTTGCATCATTATTTTTACTGCATCATTTTGATCTGCAAAAATAAAATAAAAATACTTAAAATATGTTATAATTTATTTATAAATTGTAGAACTATTTATTTCTAAAAATAAGTAATAATATTATTGCATTCTCGAGAATTGAGCTAAAATTTAAGTTTAAACAATTAAAATAACTCTAAAAATATAGAGTTATCAATGTTAAAGTAGCATAATAAATTTTTTTAGGCTTTAGTTTTTTGAATCAATTTTTTTAAGTGGTAAACTTCTGTTACAATCAGTATTTTTAAAATAATAATTTTTTTAGATAATATTAATTACAAAATAATATATATGTTATTTAGTTATTTTTGAGAAATAATAAAAATAATGTATGTTGTTTATGGTTTTGTGTAATTAAATAATAATTTTGTGGAATTAGTAAATATGGTAAATAATTTGATTATGTCAAAAAATATATTTGTTTGAGAAATAATAAATTATAGGAAATTGTAAACTTGTTCATATAAAAAAAATATTATGAAGTTATGTTGATTGTAAAAATAATTTAGTATTATTGTTGGAGTAAACTAATTTACAAGTGTATCTAATAATATAAATTGTTAAGAAATAATAATATTTGTGAAATATTATTATTATGTAGAATATTAATATTTGGGAAATAATACATAAATTTTTGACACTAGAAAATTTTTTGTCAAATAATAAGAATAGGATTGAAAATGTATGTGTGTTGTTAATAATATATGTATAATTTAATTTAAGAGTATTTGCTTTTAAGAAATAATATTATTGTAAAATAAAAAATGATGTAAAATAATAATTTTTAAAAACTTTAATATATGAATTTTTGACATTAGAAAAAATTATGTGAAGTGATGAGAATAATAACAATATATGTTTTTAAGAAAAAAATGTATTTTTATAATAGTAAATATTTTTATGGGTTAGGTAAAGTTGTTAAATAATAAATAAATTAAATTTTTTTCTTCAATGGTGGTCCTAAATTCATCTTTCACAAATAAACAATAATTATGATGTAATTTCCAGATTACTATAAAAATATTCCAAAAAATTTGGAAGTAATTTTCTTCCAAAAGAGGTAATTATTTATTTTTATCAATATTTATGTTAAATTAGTATATTAAATTATTTATGTGTAATTTGTTTATTTGTAATAATTATATATAATTTTGATATAAATTACAAGTTTAATGTAATTAAAGATTCAATTTTAAATACAATTTAATCATATCTAGTTTATGCTGAATATAGTTTTTTATTTTTATTATGTTGGTAATAGTAATGATAATGATAAAATAATAATAATAATAATAATAAATAACTTAAGACTAAATATAATACAAATGATAACTAAAAATTTCATTGATAACTATTTTTTTGGTTAAATTTTGTTAATTATTGTATTAATTAATATTACATTGTTAGAGTTAAGATGGTGGATTTAGGCAGAAATTTGATTCGGGCATATATAGAGAAGAAGGCATTTTATCAATACGAAATGAAACCTTTATCTACTATCTATATGCACATTGGCCATGTATTTCATTAGGGTACACATCTAAACATGAAGTTACGTGACATTGGACTTAAGGAGATTTCAAACCGGCAATTAGGAGTGCGTTTAATAAAATCTTTACCCGTTGGGTTACATAAAGCATCATATCCTGACAATTAGATGTCCCCATAATTTTTGGATCAGTGCAGCTAAATTAGAGTTAGCTGTTAAGCACTGGGTAATGAATGGTTTTAGAAAAACTGCTATCTTATCACAATTTCCAAATCTTCATAGTGCCCGACATTTGGGTTATGGCACTAAAAGAAAAAGAGATTTCTAGTTATGTGATAACTCTATATTTTTAGAGTTATTTTATTTATTTAAACTTAAATTTTAGCTCAGTTCTAAAAAATGCAATAATATTATTACATATTTTTAGAAATAAATAGTTCTACAATTTATAAATAAATTATAACATATTTTAAGTATTTTTATTTTATTTTTGCAGATCAAAATGATGCAATAAAAATAATGATGCAAGCAATGATTCAAGTTTTCAATCCATGAGAAATAAATTTAATGGTTGGTGGCTAAAATTCAATGGTTGGTAGCCAACCTAACCATTTTTGAATATTGATGAAGGAATTCAATGGTTGGTGGCTAAAATTCAATGGTTGGTGGCCAACCTAACCATCAATGTTGAATTTTGATGCAAGAATTTTAATGGAACTTGAATTCTTCCACCAAACATGTCTATAAATACCATGCTTGGCAAAGGGAAAGTGCATCAAAGAAAATCCATAAAAAAAATATGTAGAGAGATTTTCATATGTTTTCTTAGAGTAGATTAGTTTTATTTTTTATTTTGATCAAGAGGAGGAGTTTTTGGAAGCTTGAGTTCATCAAAGATTGTATCCCAAAACAAGTTCTCTTTAAACTCTATTCTTGAATTTAATTATAAGTTATTATTATGTTTATTATTTTTATTGTTAATTTAATTATTTCTTTCTTTTTAATTATGAATAGCTAATTTTATTTTCTAGGATTTAGATGTAATATTTTGATTTGCATATGATTATTTATATTTAATTGATTGGATTTGATTGTTGGAATTAATCTTTTATCTTAGAACTTAATGCTTGTAATTAACTGGCCATTAATTGCATGATTTAAGATATTGTGTGAAGTAGCGAGAGTGGAAGCACAATATTAGTTCATTAGGATAATTGACTTAGGGAATGTATTGCTTAGAGATAAGAATACTCCTTTGTGATTTTTAAAAGGATTTCCATAAAACTTAATGGGTTTGTGTTAATTGCTTATGATCACGAGAGTAGACGTAAGATTAATATAAGCACACATGTTGTATCTTGAGAGAGAACATCATATAATTTAGGAAAATTTAATCATTAATTCCAGCAAAAATAATCCGTCTAAAGATTATAAAGAAATCATATATGATCAATTGATGAATTCTAAATCCTAAACCTTTAATCTTATTTTCATATTTATCATTATTTATTTACTTTAATTTCATTATAAATCTCATAATTGATTTTCTAAATAATAGAGTAATATTAAAAATTGATACTTGACAAACCCTTCCTCGTGGGAACAATACTCACTCATCACTTTATTATTTGTAAACGATCTGTGCACTTGCAGAAATCGCGCAACATTGTGCAAAGCAAGAAAGAAGGTTATTGATTCCACTCTTGGATTGGAAATTTGTACCAATAAAAAACATAATTATAAAGAATATGAGAGGCGTACAAAGGGTTTGAAATACCAAACTTATGAACATTGTAATGGTCCAAAGAGTTGCACATGTTTTAAATATTAGGTTTACATATATTAATTGGGTTGTATTGTAGTAATTTTTATTTAGAAATTTTTCTTAATGATATTAAATATTAATGTATCTTAAATAACTGTATTTAATGTTACTATATTGCACCATATGTTACTATATTCAGGCAGCCCACCAACTTGCTAGAGGATCCCAAGGGGCTCTTCATGAAGATAGACGCATATCCACTATGCCACCCCTTCAGCCGGCACCTCATCTTCGAATATTTTCACAAGAACTTAGCATTGAACCTACCTTAGTTGCTCATGCAGCACCTAGACATCGACAACGACATAGGGCAAATCCAATCCCATCTCATGCTCCAAGTGCTTCTTTGCCACCTGCTATATCTTTTCATCATCCCCGTGATCCAAATGCAGCTTCCACATCTAACCCTAATCCTTCTTTCACTGAAGATCCATTTGCAGCTATGTCATCTCGTACGAATGCGTTTGTCTATCCTCCATAATACATGCACAATCTTTCACCATCAACCTTTCCAAGTTTTTCATCGTTCGGAGCTTTTACACCATGGACTGTACCTTTCATGCCATCAATGCCACCTATATAGCCTCCTGATTCCCATTATCGTCAAACACCATCTAGAGCAATATTACCATCTTTTTAGCACTCCACATTTTTATAAGGTACTCATTTTCTAGGATCTAGTTCCATGCCACTTCCATTTAGTGGCATTGATGTTCCCAATAGTATTTACCATCAAACATTTGATCCTACTAGAGTGATTGGTGTTGCTGCTGCAATTGATGCTCAAAATTTTAGTGGTGGTGGTGATGATGATGATGATGATGGTGATGATAACGAAGGTTAACCGGTGCAAACACAACATTCTGCTTTCATACAAATGAATACTGTCCGGAGAAATAATCAATGACAAATGGGCCTTCATTCAAATGTTCGAAGAAATTGGAATTGTGGCACCTGAATTTTTCCATTTTAATTAATATATGTAATTAATAATTTCTACCAATTTCTAGTATAGACATAGCTAAAATTTAACATTTCTGAATTGCAAATAATTAAAATAATTAAAACACCATAATAATTAAAAATATTATATTATTAAATACAATACTATTTAAATTAATTATCACATGCGTCTTAAAATATATTTATTGATTTAAATATGTGTATATAATTAACAATATTTATTAATAATTATAACATTATTATGTTATTTTAAAATATAATTTTTAATTCTTGATAATTTTTTCTTTTGTCTATTTTTTATTTTTAATACCTGTCCGTTGGATGGTCCAACAGGTTGTGTTTTGCCCACCCCAACCCCGCTTTGTCCCACCTAAATTTGGAATAACTTTTCCAATAAACCTAATTTTTGAAATACTATAAAAAAAACCTAAATTTATAAACCTAAATTTATAATTTTTTTTTTCTAAAACTACATAATTTGGAAAATTGCCCGTTGACAAGCGTCTTTCAGTAGCGATCAGCGCAAACAAGCAAATGGGTATTGTTTGCAAGGATTGAATTGAAGTCAATAAAGCATCAATGGGAGTAGGGCAGGTCTTTTTATAGAATGATTTTGCAATCCTTGTGCTGTGAGGATTTTCATTTCCAGTTCTGATAAGGTTTTATAATTTCCATGTGTTTTAAGGAAATTAAGTTCGTACCTTTTAATTTAGTGCAATTTTTGTTTCTTCTTAGGATAAATTTGGTACATCAATAGTTGTATTGTTAAGTAATGAGAATCCAATGGCTCAGCCCAAATTCGTGTAACGTATGTGACAGTATCACCGACTCAATGGGGACGGCAGTGGGTTTAGATAGATTAGAAAAAAAGGAGCAAGTAAAGAGCAGACCCACACACACTTTTGGGTTTGGTGAAAAAAAAAAGCTCTGGCTGCTGGCCCTCTACTGTCACCAAAACCGCGTGTGATAATTTGTTTCTGTTCTCTGTTTTTAAAAATCTAGCAATGTCCAACTGGAAACAACTTACCAATTGAACCTTCCTATGTAATTACTCTCTTAATACTATTGTTTTTGTTTCAATTCTCTCATCCATGGGGACTATAAATAAATATCCCACCAAAGCTTAGATATCCATCACTTCAAAACAATTTCTCTTTTTCTATACAAATCAATTGATTGATATATCCATTTTCCATTTTCAATGGCTTCTTCAAGTATTTCAATACTATTATTTATGCCTCTGATTTCAATTAGCTCTTTGATGGTTGCCTTTGCTGCTGGTAACTTCTACCAAGACTTTGATATCACTTGGGGAGATGGCCGAGGTAAGATTCTTAACAACGGCCAGCTTCTTACTCTCAATCTGGATAAAGCCTCAGGGTCAGGATTTCAATCCAAGAATGAGTATTTATTTGGGAAGATTGATATGCAGCTCAAGCTTGTCCCTGGCAACTCTGCTGGCACTGTCACTGCCTATTATGTAAGTTCTTAATTGCTATTGATCTTTCTGTAATGATTCAATTATATTTGCAACTAAAAAACAATATATCTGAACTTGAATATTGAATTTGCAGCTATCCTCAAAAGGGTCTACTTGGGATGAGATAGATTTCGAGTTCTTGGGGAATTTGAGTGGAGACCCTTACATTCTTCACACTAATGTGTTTAGCCAAGGCAAAGGAAACAGAGAGCAGCAATTCTATTTATGGTTTGACCCAACTGCAGATTTCCACACTTATTCCATTCTTTGGAATCCCCAGCGCATCATGTAAGCAATTGTAAGAACCTCCATTGAAGTTTATTTGGTATAGCTTTAGTTTCTTTGCTAATAACACTGAACTTTCCTTCCTCTGTTTCAGCTTCTCTGTTGATGGCACTCCAATCCGAGAGTTCAAGAACTTGGAATCCATTGGTGTTCCATTTCCAAAGAATCAAGCAATGAGAATTTACTCAAGTCTGTGGAATGCTGATGATTGGGCTACAAGAGGTGGTCTTGTAAAGACAGATTGGAGTCAAGCTCCATTCACAGCTTCTTACAGGAATTTCAATGCCAATGCTTGTATTTGGTCAAATAGGAAATCTTCGTGTGCTACAAATTCATCAGCTTCAAATTCACGGATCTCACAAGAGCTTGATTCAACAAGTCAAGAGACGCTTCAATGGGTACAGAAGAATTACATGATTTATAATTACTGCACTGATACTAAGAGATTCCCACAAGGACTTCCTGCAGAATGCAACATGTCCTAATTCAAAATCCCAAATTCAAATATTTCATTTTTTTCTAGCTATTTACTTAAGGTTAAGAGTGTTGGATTCTTTTATTATTATTATTATTTTTTTCGGTTAATTGTCATGTAATTAGTTGTCAAGAAAATATTATATACTAATGTGGAAGCATTTTAAGTTCCCAAAATAGAATTAAAACATTTGTTTGTAATTTCTTATCAATTTTTTTTATTTTTCAGAAAGCATACTAAAATATCATGTGATTTTAATCGTAGTTAAATTTTTTGATGTGAAAAATAAAAAATATTATTTTTTACATTGGCACCTATGCATCGCAACCTGTCAAAACATAAAAAAAATGAAAAAAAAAAAAAAACGTGGCTACGGGCATGAAGTACCAAATGAAGGACACAGCATTCACATAACACATTTTCCACTCAAGTCCATAAAGAAATCTTATACTCAAATTTCCAGTATAAGCCTTAAAGTAAAATTTACTTAACAATGAGACCCAGAGATAGAAATGAATTCAAAGAAGAGAGCTGGAAATTAAAGATAATTATACCAGAAAAATATTGATGGTAGAGTACTGGTTTCTCATCTTCCAAGCAACAAAGAGATAGATCCTCGTCTTCAATAATCTAATGACAAAAAATTAAAGTTTAAATTAGTACAGAGTAAAAGTTACAGGACATGCAATTTTCAATGTACCGGAAGTAACTGAGAGCTTGTTCACAGTCGAAGTAATTTTCAATTTTACTTTCTTGCTTATAGCCTCACTTATGAGTTTTATATTTATTCTTTATGGGTTGCTGAGAAAATTAGATTACACAAAAGAAAGTTTTCTATGCTTTTATCAGTAATTTAGTACTCTATCTAATACTCCCATCTGAAGCAGTTTCCAGCAATGTCGTAGAGAAGAAATAAAATCTCCGATTTCATGGTCTTCAATCTTATCAGTAATTTTCTAATATTCATGACAGAGAAGATTTCTTGTTCTTCTTTTTTCTCCATGACAGATCCATTTTCAGAAACAAAACCATTCTTTCTCAAGCAACAGAACACCAATTCAAAGTTCGAATAATTGAACCTTTTCTTCAGTGTTTCTACCCATGACTTCAATTTAACCCCACCATCAGCATCCGCCATTACAATAGCTTTAAACTCTTGCCAGAATCCTGCCTATGCCAATTACTTTCACCACACCCTAATTAAGTAACGCCATTAGCTTCATGTACTTCTCAATCTCCACCCATTAATCCCCAACCTTACCATTTACTTCACAAATTAAAAAAAAGACAAAAACGACAATTTTTTAGAAACCAGCAGCAAGGCAAAAACGACAAATGATCAAAGAAAACCCCCAGAAAATCAAAACAAATCAAGAAAAATAAGAATATTGATGAAATTGCTGGCATTGAAAAAGATGTTGTTCGTGATAACAAATAGAAATTAAAGGGGCACACAACCAAAAGCTTGATAAGAGAAATACGTTTCTCTGGTATTTATATTTTTATTCAAAGACTTGAAGATATTAAATAGGCAAATTCATAACAGATATAACATTTAAATAGTACTCCAAACAAATCCATGTTCTGCACAAATATTGTAACAAAACTCCTAAAGAGTTATTTAGGCGCGTGCAATTGGTTGGTTTAGTTCAAAATCGAATCGAACTGAAAAATTAAACACTAAATTTTTAAAATTTTGTCAACCGAACCTATTGAAGTAAGTATACAAACTGAACTGAACCGAAAAGTTCAGTTCAGTTGGTCAGTTTTTGACTGTTGGGTTTTTCTTTTTTTTTTTTTTAATAAATATGAGATAAATTTAAGTGTTAATTTTTGTTTTATATTTAATAAGGAAACAAAAAATACAAAATTATATATTTCTCATAGCCTAAAATAAAATTTTATATTTTCTTGTTTATAAAAAATTATAATAAAAAAAATGAATCGTTGCTAACATAGTAATAATATGGAGTAAAGGTTCATATTATAAAGTAATCACAATATTGTTAAATTAATGAATTCATCCATTTTAGTGACCTTACAATAAATTTGATATAAATAATACCCATTATATATAAGTTAAAAATAATTAATACTAATATATTTTATTTAAGAAACAACTCAATTTTCTATAATAATGATAATGATGCATAAAAATAGAAGTCAACAAAATAATTAATTTTGATTCATTTATTCAGGAAAAAGCTCAATTTCCTATAATAATGATAATATAACATTTAAGTCTATTTACTTCTACTATATATATATATATATATATAAACTTCAGTTGGTTTGGTTATAATTGAATTTTTTGGTTATAACTAAGCCGAACCAAAATAAATATTGTAAAAAACCAAAACAAAACCGTTTGGTTTGGTTTTTTAGTTTCGATTTGGTTTTGCTCACCTCTAAGACAACTTTGATTGAGGTAATATTTGGTATGGGTTAAGTAAACCAAGGAAGTATAACTTCCTAGGAGCCATTACTGAAAAAGTTCTCAGGAAGTAAAATGTCTACTTTTTGAGTTTGGGAAAAGTGCACTTCTTTAGGGGGAGTTAAAGAAATTAGACTTTCTTAATAGAAATAGATATAAATTGATATATCTACCCTTCATTAAATAGGATTGAATAAATGGGGAAGGTATTATTGTCTTTTTTTTATTATTAAGTCAAATAAAAAAAAATATATTTTCTAGGAAGTTATATGCAAAACAAACATACAATTACTTCCTGGGAAGTTTACTTATTAGGAAATAACTTCCAGAAAAGTCTACTTTCTGAGAAATATATTTCCCAAGAAGTATACCAAAAGATACCTAAGACTACAACTGAACTACTAAAAAATAAATATGCAAAAATTAGGAAACAATTATTATTTATCTTAACAACCCCTCCATAAAAACTGAACACTGCAATGCTTCAGTTTACTTGGGTAGCAACAACAACAACATTCTTCAAAGTGCAAACACCCATCAACTTCTCAAATTTTGGAAGGGAAAATTTTTGAGAGGCTTAATAAATACATATTAGCCAGCTATTCCTCACTTTTGCAATACTTCATATTAATGGTACCATCACTACTAAGATCTCGTAAAAAATAGTATTGCACATCTATATGCTTGCTCCTTCCTTATAGCACAGGATTTTTGGACAACTTAATGGTTGAATTGTTGTCACAAAAAATTGTAATAGCTCCTAGTTGTTTGAATTGTAGCTCTTCAAGAATTCTCCTTAGCCAAATTGCTTGACAAGCACAAGCTGTCGCAGTAACAAGTTCAGCTTATATACTTGATAAGGTGACAATCAGTTGCTTCTTGGATGACCATGAAATAGCACCTGTCCCAAACATAAAAACACAACCTAAAGTGCTCCTCCTATTATCTTAATCTCCTGCATAATCATTGTCAGTAAGCCCTAACAAATTGGACTTTTTACCTTTTTTGTAAAATAGCCCAAAGTTTCTAGTTCCTTCCAAGTTACGAAGGATTCTTTCGGCAGATAACAAATGCATTTTTGTGGCTTTCTTTGTATATATACTAATCATACTCATATAATATATTATGTCTGGTCTTGTTGCAGTTAGATAATCAAACTGCCCATAATTTTATTTGTAAAGTGTCCTATCAACCTTCTCCCCTTCATGATCTTTGTCTAGCTTCAACCAAACCTAAACGGAGTGTTTACAGGATAACAATCCTTCATCTGGAACCTGTCCAAAATTTCTCCCACAAATTTCTTTTGAGAAATAAATATCCCATCACCTAATTGTACCACTTTTATGCCAAGAAAGCAATACATCATGCTAAGATTAAACATTTCAAACTCATCCATCATAGACTTGTTAAATTCTTTAAACATGGCATCACAATTTCTAGTAAAAAAATAAGGTCAAAAACATACAAGCAAACAATGAGCATTTTCCCTTTTACTCCAATCTTGACAAAAAGTGTATGCTCATAAGGACATTTTAAAAACAAACCTTAAGAAAATAAGACTCAATTGGACTATACCAAGCCCGTGGGGCTTGTTCTAGCCTCAAATGAGCTTTCTTCAATTTGTAAACTTTATGCTCATTTCCAATCTTGACATAACCAGGGGGTTGTTCGATAAATACCTGTTCCTTCAAGTACCCATGCAAAAATATCGATTTGACATCTAACTGGAAAATAGGTTGAGAATTTTGTGCCTCCAATGCAACCACCAATCTAATTGTGTCATGTCTTGCAAGTGGAGAAAAAACTTCTTTATAATCAATCCCATATTACTTCTTGTATCCTTTGGCTACCAAGCATGCCTTATACCTGTCAACTTCACCATTTTCTTTCAGCTTTGTTTTGAAGACCCATTTTACACCAGTGGTTTTGTGTTCTTTCGAAAGATCAGATAATTCCCATGTATCATTTCTTTCTATGGCATCAATTTCATCATCCATTGCTTTTCTCCATTTTTCTTCTTTGATAGTACTCTCAAAGGTTGTAGGATCACAATCTGAAAACAAAGCAAAGTAAGTAATTGGTTATTGAATTCCAATTACCTTATAATCTTCCATCCAAGCTAGTCTTCTTCTAACATGATGAAGAGATTAAGCTTATACTTTATTGACTTTAGTGTCTATAGGTGAAGTTTCAGTGGCTATTGACATTGTTGACGAATTTTCTGGCATACAAGGTGTTGAATTTGCCCCTATTCATTCCAATCCCAAGTGTTCTCTTCATAAAAAACAATGTCCCTACTTGTCACAATTTGCTTTGTTAAGGGATTAAATAATTAATATACTTTAGATGTTTCACTTACACCAAGAAAGACACATTTTTCTGCCTTGTCATCAAGTTTTTTTCTTTTCTTATTCAGGACATGGGCATAAGGGATGCATCCAAAGATTCTAAAGTCTTTTTCCACTCCATGCCTCTTCTAGTGTCATATTTTGAACATCAAAAGTTGGACTTCTATTCAAACTCCAATTTATTGCTTTAGGCTAAGAAGTCTTTGGAACTCTTCCTCTTGCCAATAAGCTTCTCACCATATTGAGAATCGTTCTATTTTTCCTCTCTGATACACCATTTTTTTGTGGTTTATAGACAACTGTAAGTTCTCTTTGAATGCCATGCTCTGCACAAAAAATTTCAAATTCTTTTGAGCAATATTCGCCACCATGATCTATACAAACGATCTTAATGGTCTTTCCTAATTCATTTTCCACATGAGCTTTGAAGCTTTTAAATGTAGAGAAAGCTTCTGATTTTTCCTATAAGAAATATACCCAAGTTTTTCTTGAAAAATAATCAATAAAGGTGATCAAGTGTCTTTTACCTCCATTAAAAGATGGGTTTATTGGTCCATAAATATTTGAATACACCAGCTCTGAGACATTCTTTGCTCTCCATGACTTTCCTTGAGGGAATTGAGAACAATGTTGTTTGCAACAACACATTCTTCACAAACTTGACTGGGAATAACAATTTAAGGAAGACATGTCACCATATTTTTTTGTTACGGAGTTTTTAATCCTCTAAAATTAAGATCGCCATAGCAAAAATGCCAAAGCTATGAAAGATCTTTCACTTCAGCCTTTAAACAAGTTTGCAAAGATTCTATCTTCAAATGAAACAACCTGTCTAAGCTTATATGAATAACAGCAATAGCTCCTCTCGAAGGATTATATATCTCATAAGCATCACTCTAAATAGTTATTACATAACCTTTTTCTTATGATTGACTAGTACCTAGCAATTTACTTTTCAAATTAGAAACATAATGAAGATTAGAAATTGTTTCTACAAAAGCATTCTTGGTTTTAATATTAATATCTCCTTTTCCTATTACATTCACAGTAGTACAATCATAAAAACTCACAATATAATGAAAATCTTCCATTTAAATAATTAAAGAAAGACTTACTTCCACACATATGTTTCCCGCAGCCTATATCATCCATATACCAAACATTTGACCTGAGTTCTTCATTGACACAATATGCCATCAACAAAGTTTCAACCTCATTCTCTATAAAATTTGATTTCTCCTTTTTTTCTTTGTCATTTGGCAGCTTTGTATGACATTCAGAATGATAATGACCAAATTTATGACATCAAAATCACTCTATCTTAGATTGTCAAATTATTGATCTTGTCTTCTGTCTCTACCTTAAGAGTGTTCATTACTGCCATTGTTGGCACTTTGATCTCTCATTCCTCTGCCTCTACCTCTTCCTCTTGAATTTGAGGTAGAAATAAAGTTAGAAGCTTTTAAAGCTTGCTCCTCTATAGTTGAATCTTGATTCATATTATATTCATGGATCAACAAAGAACTTTAGAGTTCATCAAGGGAGAATATGTCTATGTCTTTTGATTCTCCACTTGAACAAATAACATAATTAAACTTGGGAGCCATAGACCGCAATATCTTCTCAATAATGACAACATCTTCCATCTTTTCACCATGGAATTGCATTTTATTTGCCGCAACCATGATCATTGCAAAAGAGCTAGTCACAAATTCACCATTCTTCATTTGTAGAACCTTAAATTCCTTCTCAAGGCTTGAAGCTGTGCACGTTTTCTTCTAGAAGAGCTTTGATATTTTTTGTTCATTGAATCCCAAATATCCTTGGAAGTTTCTTTGCAAAGAATAGTTTCCAGGATAGACAATCAATAGCCTGGAATAAGTAATTTTTTGCCTTTAAATCTTTCAACTTCAGTCCCTCTGTTGGAAGCGTGCCTTAGGTTGTTGGAGTTATGGATTACTGAATAATTGGTCAACAAATCAAGTCTTTAGGAAATTTTTTCTGAATATTTTTTGTTTTTTGTTATGGCTTGATATTAGGAATTGGTTAGATATGGCTTGATATTAGCAAATTATCTTATTTTTCTGTTATGTTTCAGCTCTATATAAAGTGCAATGCAGTGAATAAAATATATATAATCTCAGATTTGTAGAACTAAATATTCTTTATATCTATTGCTCTTTCTTTGTTAAAAATATTCAATAGTGGTATTAGAGCCAATTTCTTTTGGGACTGGTGAGATTATCACAAAAATGAACTTAGAAAATTCCTTCACTCTAACTGCACCTCCAATTTTTGAGGCATAAATTATCAAATGTGGGCTATCAAAATGGAAGTATATCTTGATGCTAATGATCTATAGAGGCTATTGAAGCAGAATATGATGTTCTTCCCTTGCAAGATGATCTAGCCATGGCATAAATAAGAAATCACAAGGAGAGGAAGCAAAGAAAATCAAAAGCAAGATCAAGCTTATTCCTAGCTATCTCACCCACCGTTTTCAACAGAATCATGACACTAAGAACAACCAATGAAATATGGAACTTTCTAAAGCAAGAATATGAAAGAAGTGAAAGAATCAAAAGAATGCAAGTATTAAATCTAATTTGAGAGTTTGGGATGCAGAGGATAAAGAGTCAGAAACAATCAAAGAATATGCAGACAAACTTCTCAATATTGCCAATAAAGTAAGACTTCTCGGTACTGATTTTTTTGATTTTAGAATTGTTCAAAAAATTCTTGTTGCAATTCCAGAAAAATTTGAGGCTACAATTTCATTTTTGGAAAATACTAAAGATCTCTTAAGCATCACTTTGATAGAAGTTTTAAATACACTGAAACAAAGAAAACTTATGAGAGAAGAAGGTTTTATAGAAGGTGGTCTGGTAGCTAAATCCCAAAATTACAATGGTGGTGAGAATAAAAATAAACCTTGCCCTTATTGTAAAATAAAACAATCATCCACATTACAAGTGTTGGTGGAGGCCAAATGCAAAATGCAACAAGTGTGGTGAATTAGGACATATTGAAAGGATTTACAATTATTAACAACAACAATAAAATAATGCAAAAGCTGCAGTAGAACAACCTCAAGAAGAAGAACTATTTGTAGCTTTATGCTTTGCCACTTCAAGCTTCATAGAAAGTTGGCTAATAGATAGTGGTTGTACAAACTACATGAAAAATGATAGAAGTCTACTTGGAGAACTTGACACAACATTCAGCTCCAAAGTTAGAATTGGAAATAGAGCAAATATAAATGTAAAAGGCAAAGGAAATGTCGTAACTGAAGGCTGCTCAAGTTTGAAATTGATTTCTGATGTTTTATATGTTCATGAAATTGATAGAAATTTCTTAAGTGTTGATCAATTATTGGAAAAAGGCTACAAGGTTTAATTTGAAGATAAAAGTTGCATGATTGAAGATGCACAAGACAAGGAAATTTTCAGAGTTCAAATTATAGGTAAAAGTTTTGCCTTAAACTTGATAGAAGAAGAACAAGTTGCAATGAAAATGTCTACACGTGTTGACTTTCATTATGACAAGCAAATAAGGTTGTCGTTCTCAAAGAACAAAATATGGAACACATCACATAAGCCACAATCGATGCATATAAACATAGGAGGAGCACAATCAACTAGAAAATGCACATCTTTTTTCCTTTCTTCAATTTCAGACACAAAAAAATGTGTATCAAGAAAATTGACAAGGACAAAAGCATGGCCTTTGCAACTATTAATGCAAGGAGGAGTGTTGGAAACATGCCTTAGGTTGTTGGAGCTATGAATTGCTAAATAATTGGTCAACAAAATAAGGAATCTCCTAAAAAGAAATAATAACCGGTGATAGAACAACGATCAGTTGGATCACCAGCCCAATCTGCATCAGAATAACTAGACAATTCTAAAGATGTATCAGCAGAAAAAAGTAAACCATGGAAAAGTGTTCCTTTAATATAATGAAGGATTCGTAAGATTGTTGCATAGTGAGATGAGCATGGAGCAGATATGAATTGACTAATTAGATGGACAACATATAAGATATATGGCCGAGTAATTGTAAGATAAATAAGACTTCCAACCAGTTGGCGATATAAGGTAGGATTATTAAAAGGAGTGCCATCCAGAGCAGTAAGTTTATAGTTGAGCTCTAAGGGGGTTGCAACTATTTTGCTATCAGTAATACCAGCTCTAGAAAGTAGATCAGATGCATACTTGGTTTGAGACAAATAATACCCTTGAAAATTGTGAGAAACTTCAAGGTCCAAGAAATAGCTAAGAGTTCCGAGATCTTTCATTTCAAATTATTGGCTAAGATATGTTTGAACTTTTGAAATACCTATTTTGTCACTTCCTATAATGATCATATCATTAACATAAAGTAATAAAAGAACAATTCCACAATTGGTGTGCCAAACAAATAATGATGAGTCATGTTTGCTAGAGACAAAGCCAAATTTAGTAAAAGTGAAACTAAACTTGGCAAACCATGCCCTAAGAGCTTGTTTCAATCTGTACGAAGCCTTTTTCAGCTTGCAAACCTTATAAGGAGAGTGGTAACTAGGAGGAGGTTTCATGTAAACTTCTTTAGATAAATTGCCATTTAGAAATGCATTTTTAACATCCATATGAAATAGTTTCCACTTGCGGACTCTGCTATGGCTAAAAGACTACAGATCGATGTCAAGCGAGCAACTGGAGTAAATGTTTCCTTATAGTCCATTCCATATTCTTAAGTATATCTTTGGCTACTAAACGAGCCTTATAACGCTCAACAGATCCATCTGAGCGTGTCTTGATTTTGTAAATCCATTTACAGCCAATAGGAATCTTGTTAGGAGGAAGATCAACTAGGTCCCAAGTGTGAGTTTTCTCTAATGCTTGAATTTCTTTAGTCATAGCTTAGTGCCATAGAGGGTTAGTGCTGGCCTCATGATAAGAGTGAGGTTCGTGAAGTGTGGCAATAGCAAAATAACAATGAAAATATCTAAGGTGAGAAGGTGTTTCTCTTACCTTAGTTGATCGACAAAGATTGATTTCAAGAGCAAGGTCAGGTTCAGGAGTAGGTGCTAGATCAATAATTGGAGCAAGTACATTCTCTTTATATGAGATCATTTTAGGAGGAGCAGAATCAATTTTGGGAGGCAACTCTATATCATTAATAGGATATAACTCAACACATGATTTGTGCCAGAGTCATGAAATTTAGAAATTGTGAAAAACATAGTATTTTCCCAAAAGACCACATGTCAGAATATTTGCAATTTGTTGAATATGGGATCTTAACAGCGATATCCTTTATGTTCTATACCATATCCTAGAAAACAACAAAGACAAGTATACAGTTCTAGTTTAGTGTATTCATGAGGTTGAAGTAAAACAAAGCAAACACATCTAAAGATTTTTAGTGAATAATAGTTAGGAATCTTACCATAGAGTCACTCAAAAGAAGAAATGTTATGAAGAATAGGGGTGGGGAGATGGTTAATTATATAAATAGCAGTTAAACCTGTTTCTCCCTAAATTTTTCAGGACAACCTGATGACAGAAGAAGAGCTCATACAGAGTCTAAGATGTGATGATGTTTGCGTTCGGCTTTGCCATTTTGTTAAGATGTATGAGGACAAGACCTTTGAACTAAAGTTCCTTGTTCATAAAAGAATTGTAAAAGACTTTACTCTTTGTATTCTGTGGCATTATCAGTTTGAAAATTTTTGATAGAACGAGAAAATTGTGTTTGAATCTTCCTTGCAAATTGAATATAAATTTGTGGAAGTTGAGATCTATGCTTCATACAGAAGAGCCATATAGAACGTGAGTAATCATCAATGAAAATAACAAAATAGTGATTACCACTAACTGTTGGAACAGGAGAGGGTCCCCAAATATCAGAATGAATAAGTCCAAAAGGAGTATCACAAATAAAATCATTATTATTAAATGATAAAGCAGGTTGTTTTGCAAGTTGACAATGAGTACATTGAAGTTCTGCAACTTTTATATTTCCTAAAGTACCACTTGAAATTAAGGGATGAAGTTTACTAAGAGAGGCATGATTGAGTCATAAATGCCACTGAAACAAAGGAGACAAACTAGGTGTAGCGGATAGAGCATTGTGAGGTATTTGAAGAGATTGAAGTTTAAATAACCTCCTGATTTTTATTCCACTTCCCATAATTTGTGTCGTTTTTGGGTCTTATACCTGACAACCATTAGAGTTAAAATGTACAATTAATCCTAATTCATATATTTGACCAACAGAGAGAAGATTAACAGCTAAAAAAGACACAAGATATGTATTAGGTACAGTAAGAGTAGATGTGGAAATAGTTCCAACATGACTGATGCCCATTTTATTTCCATCAATAGTATGAACGGATGCCAGAAAGTTATTTTGGGTTTTAGATTGGAAAATGTTTGAATTAGAGATCATATGATTGCTACATACAGAGTCAATTAGCCATTGATTGTTACTTGAGTAGACAAATATTGCACTATAAGAGGAGGTACTGGAAGACATAACCTTTTTGAACTTGGATTGAAGGTCAGAGAGAGTGAAGGAGGCCATAGAAGGGGCAAAAAAGTTATCAGAAATAGCAGCATTGGCACTAGATGACTTGATTTTTGAGTTGATTCTGTACTTGGGATGATTGTCTCTAGGTCTTGCTAGACGAGTAAAACAGTTGCTTTTGACATGTCTTAGTTTGTGGCAATATCAACACTCGATAGTTGGACAGTTGGAGAAGGAGTGACCAAGTCGATAACAATTCTTCCAATGTTATAATGAATGAGTTGGTGACAGCCTATGAGTAACCAGAGCCTTATCAAAGGAAGCTAGTTTGCTAATTTGCAAATGAGTTTCTTTGAAAATTAATTTCTTGATAGCATTTTCTAGTGTTGGAAGAGGATCTCTGTGTAATAGAGATACTCGAACAGGTTCCTATTTAAGCCAAAGAGCCATGAGAAATTGGATCAGATGGAGTTGATCTTCAATAATTTTGGCTTGGGAGAGTGGATTCCAGAGGATTGTATCTGACTCAGGAAATCATTGACAGATTATCCAAATTCTTGCTTCATATTATTCAAAATATTCCATAATTCATAATGATGAGCAAGACCAAAAATTGTATACCTGTTTTCAAGAAAATCCCAAATTTCTTTAGCAGTATTAAATTTATCAAATCAAATGTGAATACTTGAAACAGAGGTGTTACGGAATCAAGTAATGATCTAATAATTTTTGTTCTCCCAGTCATTAACACGATCATTGTACTTTGTTTCAGTTTCATCTTGAACATGAACAAGTTTGGGAGTTCCACCAGTGATAATCCTCCAGTATTTAATTCTAATAAGATAGCTTTTCATGCTACTTGCCCAATGATTATAATTAGTGCCATTCAAAATTGTCACAATAAGTTGAGCTGCATTGATTTTCTCTATAACTCTAAGATAGAGAAAATTTCACAAATCTGATAGCAAAAATGAAATCAGAAGGTCGAAAAACCTTTGGAACCAGTTCTGCATGTTTGAAAATCAGTACAAAACTGGTTAAATCAGTCAGTCAAAGCTAAAGTCAACTGGTTTGATTTAAACCAAACCGAGATGACACGTGGCAGATACTGATTAGCTAGTATTTGATGGCAGGCTCTAATGTGTGCTGATAACGTAAAAGCTGACTAGACGTGGTGGCTGACATGGGTAAAATGTGGTAGATATTACTGACGTGCCAGACACGTGTCAATGACGTGGCTAATGACACATCACTTGATGACATGGCAGTTGACTGGATTTGTTGGCTGATGTTGCAGCTGACTGGATAGATTTCTACTGACATGGAGGCTTATTGGATCGTCTTCAACCTCTGCAGTGCGTGTGGTGCGTGTGGCAAGTGAAGAATTTTCCAGAATCTTCAGGCGGCACATGAGGGCACGTGGAAGCTCCATTCACCGTCCGGTTGGTCTTGTTAGGAAGCTTATGATGAGAGCTTTCTAATGGTTATATTTTTGTGAATTATGAATGTGTTACATGTAATTGGATGAATAATAATATGTGTAACAGATTAAAACAAAATACTGAGAACTAGGAACTCAGAACATCTAGGCTCTGATACCATATAAAATATCAGACAAATTTGATACTGAATATTAGTGAGAATAAGTTATATTTCTGTGTGTTTAATGTACAAGAATGAATATATGTATATATATAATATTATCTAGCACAGTTAGAAGCGTGATTAATGATCTGTTCTTGACTTCCATGGAAGCTGTACATGGGTTGGTTTGAAATATGTACAGGCTACACATATTGAACGTGTTGAAGTTTAGATTTTTTCTGAATGCTTTGACTTCCATTAACATGTTACATGCATATATAAAAAATAAATAAAAGGTTTGGATTAGATATTAGTAGGCTTAAGAACTTATTTACATATTTTTTTAAAACCAATTTACATGTATTAAAAATAAAGAAAAAATTTTATTGGATACTCAATGCTTTTAGATTTAATAGTTAAAAATAAATTATTTTAAAGATTTATAATTATACATTATGATTAATTTTATTTTTTATTTTCTTTTAAGTTAGATGTGAAAGTTTTAATATATTATTTTATACAAATTTTATATTAATTAAATGCATATTAATAGTAATAATTTTAAATAATCATTTGTCTAAATGAAATATTAATATATGAGTGAGTTTTGTGTAACGTATGTTGTAGTATCACCGACTCAACGAGGGGGCGGTGGTGGGTTTAGATAAGATTAAAAAAGTTTAAGTAAAGAGCAGACCCACAAACAGTTTTGGGTTTGGTGAAAGGATGATGGCTGCACTCACCCCAACCGCGTGTTATAATTTTGGTTGTGCGCCTATGCCATCCATTAATCAAGTCCAGCTCTGCTACATAATGATCTTTGTCCAACTGGATGCAACTTATTAATGTACCTTCCTATGCATTTACTCTCTTTTTTAATTACTGACTATGTTTCTTTTCTCTCATCCATGGGACTATAAATATCCCTACCAAATCTTAGCTACCCATCACCCCACTTCAAAAACAAATTTTCCAATTCTCTATCCAAAGCAAATAATAGTAGTAATATACCCATTTCCATTTCTTCAATGGTTTCTTCAAGAGTTTCAATGCTATTCTTGAGCATTTCTCTGCTTTCAGTTAGCTCTTTGATGGTTGCATTTGCTGCTGGTAACTTCTACCAAGACTTTGATATCACTTGGGGAGATGGCCAAGGTAAGATTCTCAACAACGGCCAGCTTCTTAATCTTAATCTTGACAAAGCATCAGGATCAGGATTTCAATCCAAGAATGAGTATTTATTTGGGAAGATTGATATGCAGCTGAAGCTTGTCCCTGGCAACTCTGCTGGCACTGTCACTGCCTATTATGTAAGTTCTTAATTGCTATTGTTCTTTCTGTAAAGATTCAATTATATGTGCAACTAAAAAACAATATATCTGAACTTGAATATTGAATTTGCAGCTATCCTCAAAAGGGTCTACTTGGGATGAGATCGATTTCGAGTTCTTGGGGAATTTGAGTGGTGATCCTTACATTCTTCATACTAATGTGTTTAGCCAAGGTAAAGGAAACAGAGAGCAGCAATTCTATTTATGGTTTGACCCAACTGCAGATTTCCACACTTATTCCATTCTTTGGAATCCCCAGCGCATCATGTAAGCAGTTGCAATAAACCTCCGTTGAAGTTTATTTGGTATAGCGTTAGTTTCTTTGCTAATAACACTAAGACTTTCCTTCCTCTGTTTCAGCTTCTCTGTTGATGGCACTCCAATCAGAGAGTTCAAGAACTTGGAATCCATTGGTGTTCCTTTTCCAAAGAATCAAGCAATGAGAATTTACTCAAGTCTATGGAATGCTGATGATTGGGCTACAAGAGGTGGTCTTGTAAAGACAGATTGGAGTCAAGCTCCATTTACAGCTTCTTATAGGAATTTCAATGCTAGTGCTTGTATTTGGTTAAATGGGAAATCTACAAATTCATCAGCTTCAAATTCATGGATCTCACAAGAACTTGATTCAACAAGTCAAGAGAGGCTTCAATGGGTACAAAAAAATTACATGATTTATAATTACTGCACTGACACTAAGAGGTTTCCACAGGGACTCCCTCCAGAATGCAGCGTGTCCTAATCGAACTGCAAATATTTCAGCTCTTGATAGATATTTTCTTGAGGTTAAGCGTGTGTTTGATTTTTTTTATTCTTTTTGTTAATTGCCATGTAAATTGTGGAGAAAATATTAGATGCTATTGTGGAAAAATATTTGTTTGTAATATCTTATCAGTAAATCCTTTTAATTATTATTATTAGGTATTGTTTGGTACGGTGGAGTACAATTTGTTGAGAAGTGGAAAATTTGGATTTGTTTGAAAGTTTTTATTGAAAAAAGTTCTCAGAAAGTAGAATGTCTATTTTTTAAATTTGGAAGAAATATATTTTCTTAGGGAAAGTAAGGGAGTTCAACTTTCTTAATTGAAATAAATATAAATTAATAAATATATTCTCTATTAAATAAAATTAAATAAATTGAATAAGATATTATTGTCTTTTATATTATTAAATTAAATAAAAAATTTTATTTTTTAGAAAATTATATGTAAATTAAATATAGAGTGAAAAAATTTTATTTTTTAAAAAATAAAATTTCGGGGGATACTTTATTATTTTTTGTGTATAAACTTTTAAAGAGCTCAGAAATTAAAGGTTTGAGACAAACTAAAGTACATGAAAATTCAATATACGGAACAATTTAAGTATAGACAGGTGCAACAGCTACTGTTTGTCGCACCTTTAAAAAATTTAGGACCATTGGAGATTATAATTACGTCATATAAACATAAAAACATGAAAGGAAATTATATTTCTGGTGTCTGAATTTTTTAAATATGTTATATTAGTGTTCAAATAAATTTTTTTAATATGAAGTTTCTCAAATTTTATAAATAATTTTATATAAATATTTTTAACTATTTTTCAATAATCGAAATCTTAACTTTTTAAATTAAAACTTTTATAAACTTCTTTTTTTTTTTTTTTTTTTAAAGGTAAATGTTGTTTAGTTCTCAAGAAGAAGTTTTTGCTTACTACTCAAATTATGCAAAGCAAAAGGAATTTGGAATTTTCAATAGAACTTCAAAACGAGGGGATGATGGAAATTTAAAATATTATACTCTTGCATGTGATAAAGCAAGAAAAAGTATAAGTAATTCAAGAAATGTACTTAAAACCAAGGTACCAACCAAGTCTAGATGTAATGCTAAAATGAGATTGAAAGTGTGTTCTAGTGGAAGTATTGAAGTGACAACTATTGCACTTGATTATGATCATCAATTAAGTCCAGGAAAAGCAAGACATTTTAGATGTAACAAAAAGTTAGACGAACATGTAAAGAGGAGGCTTGAGATAAGTGTGAGTAAGAATTTTCTTTCCTTTGTCATTCAAGCAGGTGGATATGAGAATCTAACATTTGTCATTCAAGTAAGATTTTTTTTTTTTTTTTTTTTGGTAGAGAAAGTTACAATTTTATCAAAATTACTCAAATAAAAAAAATTCTTTTGAATTGAATTTTCCTAACCTCTACAAGGATATTTGTACAATGCTTTTAAAGCTCAGCATACATCTGAAATCATTTACTTGGTATATATAATTAGTATACTCATCAACAATATAGCTTAAATCAATTCATCCTTGTTTTATTGAGTTAGCTTAAATTGATATATAAATACATTTATTTGAGATTTCTTGAATTAATTAAATTAAAGCTATACATAGTATGTAATGATTGAGGAGAGTACATGCCAATGTAGCACATCATAACAGAAATTTGAATTCTGACAATTCTTTTTCTTTTAAAAATTTTTGTTTATTCTGATATGAAAGAAAATTCAAAATATTAGAACTTGTTTTAGCCTAAAGATAACTATGACAATGATTTTTTATTTTCTGTTTTTAATAAAAAGAGATAAACAAGAATATATTGTATTGTTTAACAAGGAAATCGAAATCTATATGATATGTTTTGGACCAATAAAAAAGAGTTTCAAAAAATCATTATTTTTAAAAAAAATAAAATTAAACCAATAAGAAAATAAATATTCAAACAATAGTAACTATCCCCTATTTTCTCTACAGATTTTTTTTATTGTTTTTATTATTTATTTATATATCCTTTTTTATAATCAAATACAGAGACTCATTTTTTATATTTAATATATATAGAATCCCTTTATTCTAATACATTCAAAGAAGAAAAAAAAAAAAAAAAAAACTTTCTTTCTCCTTCTCAGAGTCCTCCTACTATGGAGGACCAACATAAGCGGGAGGTTATTATAACAAACCCTAAAAACCAAAAAAAGAGTTCCATTGATCATAGCTCTAGCCCTACTATATATGCACCTCCTTCTTCTTCTACTACTACTACTACTAATAGTGATGGTTCAGTGAGTTTATTAGATAACAACTATGATGAAGAAGATGCTTATTTTGATTCATTCCCAGCTGGGTACAGATTCAAACCCTATGATGAAGAACTTGTTGCTTATTACCTCAAACGAAAAATTCTTAATGAACCTTTGCCTCCTAATAGGATCAAAGAGGTTGAACTATATAAGTATAATCCTGATACTCTTGCAGGTTTGTGTATATGATATAATAGATAATGAGATTTTTATCCTTCTTTTTTTTTTATTTTTTACATTTAAGGAATTATACATATTATAGCATTTGTATGAATATGAATATATGTTTTATAGATTATGTATTTCAATTGGGTTTTTATTTTTAATGAAGTATCATTTCAAATTTTTACATACGCCAATGATATTAATGTCAATCAGGTTTTGAGTTTAAAAGCCCTAGTGATTGCAAGTTAATAAAAGAAAAAGATTTGATATAATTAATAAACAAAGTTGTAATATTTTTCTTTTTACATGTTTGTTAATGACTTTCTTATGGAATTTTGATTTTGATAATTAATTTTCAATAAATACATTGCTTCCCTACTTTCTTGATACTAGTTTCCTTGTATTTGATAATTATGGATTCTTTTCTTCTTCTTTTTTTTTTTCCCATGTTTTTAGTAAAAGCAACATAGGGGGGAAATCATAAGATTATTTATTTGAATTGTACGATGAAGCTTAAATTATAGTACTTTATTTAATATCTAATCCCCATTTGGCTTAGCTATTTGGAAAAGTGCTTTTCCAAAAAACCTTTTATTTTTTTTTAGTTTTTTTCAGTTTTGAAAAATACCTTTGAAAAAAGTAGGAGAATAGATGTTTTTCTAAAAAAAATCAATCAAGTAATAAGAAAAATTCAGAAAGTGCTTTTTTAGCCTCCAAAAGCTATGCCAAACACCATCATGGTGTGTTTGAAATTGCTACACTTTTAGAATATTTTTTATTTTATTGATTGGATTTTATTTTTTTTATAAAATTGTCATTACCAAATTATCATATACAGTTTCAACTTGTAGTATTTCTTTATATGTGTCTGATTTTGATGCTAGGAGATTCATAAGAAATAATGAAAATAAATAAATTTGTTAGGCATATTGGATAAATCACAGAGAAGTGTAATGTAACTTAATAGAATGAATGAAATTAATTTTTATTTGATTATATTTTCTATTACATCTTCTAAGTGGCTTATTTCTTTTGATCTTGTGAATATGCTTCTGAATGATATTTAAAAATGAAACAATTTTTTACTTTAATAATTTCTATGCAGCCAATTACAAGTCAAACGGGGAGAAGGAATGGTACTTCTTCACACCAAGAGATCGTAAGTACCCGAATGGGGAGCGACCAAATCGAGCTGCTGGTGATGGATATTGGAAGGCTACTGGAGCAGATAAACCTGTTAAGTTTGAAGGAGCAAAAGTTGGATGCAGGAAGGCATTAGTATTCTACAGAGGTAAACCTCCAAAAGGTGAAAAAACTGATTGGATTATGCATGAATATAGAGTAAATGACCCTCCAAAGAGAAAAAGAGGAGTAAATGATATGAAGGTATATTTACTTCCCCTTTGTAGTCATTAATCTAATCATCAATTCTTTTAAACCCGGCAAATTATTCAGTATACCGGGTGCACCGCGGGATTCACCCGCCTCCCATAAATTCAAGTGGGTCCATATATTTGTGAGTGCAGGGTGGAGCACTCGGTGCACCCACTAATTTCCCCTTAATACTAATTAGTTTCACCTGGTTTCTTTGTGGCAGCTTGATGATTGGGTCTTATGTAGGATATATAAGAAGCTTGATAGAGCTTTTAAAGCTCCCACTCGACGACGAGATCAGGCATCAGAAAATGGAATAAATGAACATGGGAACTCGACATTGCTACCAATAAAAGAAACCCCCATACCTACTATGACTGGAATTGAGAGATATCCCAATCCTCTTGCTGCAACCTCGTATCATTTGAATGGATTTCCAAGAGTTCTTAAATCATTTGAACCTTCATTCGACTTGTATAATGGGAGTTCTGGTGGATATTCATTGATACAACCAACGTACTTACCATTGAAACTTCCATCTCAATCATTCAAGCAAGAGCTGCCTTCAAATGAATATCATTTTGGTAATCTAGAGGAGTATGAACTTTTAGGACATCAGGGGCTGGACAATTTTGATTTCTCTCCGACATTTGAAAACTTTGAGCCTTATGAACATGGAAGCAGAACACCCTATGAACATGGAAGTGAGGGTAACTGAGGGCTGAGGCCATATGACTAATGAACATGCATGGACTGGGATGGTAACTATCACTGACTATGACTATATGTATATAGTATGTATAGTTCACTTCACATTGAAGACTTTGGGTAGTTAGTTAAATAACATTACCTGTTATTTATTAGATCTGTCTTTTAGCTATAGCTGCTCTCAAGTCATGTTGGCTTAGTAGACGGATTTTAGCTAGCTGCTTTTGCTATTAGGATTGATGATGCTCCTAATCAATTAGATGGATTTTAGCTAGCTGCTTTTGGTGTTAGGATTGATGATCCTCCTAATCAAGACATGCAAACTTATTAGATGGATTCTTAGGTTATCTTTTGGTTGCTTTTGGTTTAGCATTGATATTAAACTTTCCAGGATTACTTATTTTTCTTTAGGTGTTTCTCTTGATGATTGGATGATTTTCTATTACTATTTGCTATTACTGCTCAAAATCAAGCTACACTCTAAGAAGAAGGCGACATCAATGCATATTTATTCTATGTTCTTTTGAGTTCTTTCTGCTGGAATTTTGTTGAAATTTAATTAGCATTGACATTTCATTGCAATAGTAATTATTAAATAAGCATATCTTGATGCAGGGAAACTAATTATTGGGTGTATGTATTGAGAAATAGTGCACCATGCAGTCATAATTTATCACGTTAGATTATGGATTAACAAACGGTGATCTTACATGCATATCAGGCAATAACTATCATACGAAGGGGCGTGTGTAACTACCATACGAAGGGGTGTGTGTGTATATATATATATATTGCTTTAGTTTTGGCAGTAATGACTGCTTTTGTATCTTCGAAGGGATTGATTTGAAATACATAGTCAAATTAAGAGCTTGAAATACAACCTACTTTGGTATAAATAAATTTGTAATATAAAATGCATTTGCAAATGCTGAATTTATTTTTATTATGTTAAATTCTCCATAAAATTTAATTTTTAGGAGTGAAATAAATTTTTATTTACACTTAATATAAAAGTATGAAAGTTCAAATGAATTTCACGAAATTCTTTTATTTGGGGAAAATATAACTGGAAATTTTTTAATGAATTTTAGGAGGTGGATTCTTAGGAATGTCTCTCATTTTTATCTAAATAATAATAGCTCCTGTAAACTCTTTGTTTCAAAAATATACTTCAATTCTAAGATCAATGAAGATCATTAAAACTTCATCCTTCTGACTTTTTGATTTTTTTTTTCCCCAGAGCATCAACCAAATGCATGTAGCCCTGAAGAATTGTTCCTTAACTGCTTCTTTTTTTTTTATTTATTTATTTTTTCTTTTTAATGAGGAACTGCTTGATTTGATTATCAAAATAGAAAGGAATAGAAATGAAATGTCTATTTCAGGTTATAAATAACTAGAACGATTACCTGCCCTTTGCTGCATGATCATTATTCTGCAACTATCAATAGTTTTTATAAAATAATGTTATAACTTTAACCTTTATAATTATACAAAATACTAGTACTACTTCTTTATATTTCATAAATTGTTTTATTCAAAAACCAAAATCCAAATGATTGATAATGTAAAACAGTAGTAGTGCTTCTTTAAAAAGGAAAAAAATTAAAACAAAAATAAAAGGGAAAAAAAAAACAGATCTATAGAGGTATTAATAAATTATGAAGTTAATTTAAGTAAATATTTAATTTTAAACACGACAAAAAAAAATTTATTAAGTTATTGTTTTAGAAAAAATTAATTATATATAATTACAAGGATAAAGTATTATTTAATCCATGATATCTACCTAAATTAATGACTTAGTACCTGCACTTTAAAAAATGAGCTCTCTATAGTTCTTAGGTTTTGTTCTGTTACATTAGATAGTTTTTTTTTATGGTTAATTTTTCCATTAAAAATTTATGAAAAGTGTAAAATGCTATTTATTTATAATTCAATTTTCTATTTCATGTTATCTCTCTCATTCATATCCTCTCACCTCTCTTCGTCTCTCTAACCTCAAAAAATCAATTAACAAATCAATTCTCAAATTAATCAAGACTAAATTTACATATTACCATTATTGAACTCCATTAACAAGATCTCAACAACATTAGAAATCTAGAAAAAAAAAAAAAAAGAATTTTGGATGTTAGCCTAGTGTCTCTCTCATTCTCTCTAAGCGTTCTGCTTCAAAACTAGGGTTCCATTTGGTTTTTCCTATGATGGCTTCAGCCATTAGAGGGAAATCCAAATTTCCTTCTCCTTTCTTTTACTTCCTTTGTTTGGTTGTGTTATTTGGTCAATAATTGGTCCCAGTGGCCATAGTTTATCTCAAATCTTAGTTGTGTTTTTTGTTTTTTGGAGCTAGATCTACTTCGATAGTATTGTTGTTGATACCTCTAACTTTATCCAGCCTATTCATAAAGTTCATCCTTCATTGATGTTGGTTTTAAAGGGATGGTGGTGGATGGAGGAAGATGGTGTTAGCTTTGCTTGGGGTCTCTCTGATTTGGGTTCTCAAAGAGCCTTTTTTTTTTTTTTTTTTTTTTGGAGAAGATCCCAACTCTCTGCAAGAGTTCAAACTTTTCTAAGTTCAAGATTCCTTCTATATCGAGCCTATGCTCTCTGTCATGAATTTTCTGTTTGTGGTGTTCGATGGCAAGGGTGGGCTTATTTAGAAGCTCCATTGTGTAAGGATAATGGGTCTAGTCCAGATGCAAAAGTCCTATTTCTTCTAGTGATGTATGTTTTCTCCTTGGTGTGGATAGTGGCTCTAGCAGTAGCAAAGCAGAAGGAGAAGATGGAAGATTCGAATTTAAGAGGTGGACATTTAGGGTTTACACTTTTTCTGTATGGCCATTAGGCCATTTGTTTTGGGCTTTAGCCCATGTCAAAAACCTCATTTTTGGGGATGTTTTATTGGACTAATGGTCTTATTTATTGTAACATATTAAACCCACTTTGTACTTATAGTTATTGGGCTTTTTGCCTTTTTTAAATCCTAACATAATATCTTCTTTGGGCAAAAAAAAAAAAATCTCAGCCGTATTTCTTCAACTTTAACAAGAATCAAGAATACCCATCTCATGAAAAGTGTATATATATATATATATATATATATATATATATATATATATATATATATATATATATATATATATATATATATATATATATATATATATATATAATCATTTAAAAATCAAGAACTAATACCCATCTCAAGAAATGAAAAAAAAATTGAATTCAAGAATCGAGAAAAACCCAACTCAATAGAAGAAAACAAAATGATTCAAGAATCAAGAATGCCCATCTCAAAAAAGAAAAAGAAAAAGATTCAAGAAAAGAACAATATTTTATTTTTTTATTTTGAATAAATGGTCAAATACTATTTGCAGTGCACACATTGAATAAAAAAAGAACTAGAAAAAATTGAATTAATTTAACAAATCTTTAAAAACTCACATAATAAAAACATTGTGACTAATAGCATCTCTCATAAATTACAAGTTTCCCTTGTATGAACAAATTCCTAGTAGCCATAATTAAAAACAAAAAGGGAAAAGAAAAAGAAATGGAGTTCAATAATGGTAAATCATATCCATACAAAAAATGAAGTTAGATCTGTGGTGGGATCTTAAAGCTTTTGGGAGGCAAGGTATTCTATCTGAAACTGAAAGGACTGAAAATGAGAGGAAAGAGGTGATGGCCTGGGTATTTTAGGTACTAGTTATTATTTTATTTTTAAAATTTTTTTAATTTTCATAGGAATTTTAAAGAAATTTAGACAAAATGACTATTTTACTGGACATAATGAAATATCAGGGACTAAATGACTCATTTTTCAAACTACATGGACACTATAAGTAAATACCAAAACACTGACTGAATTACCAAACAACTATAATCGGTTGATAATTACTGATCGAACACTAACAAAAATTAAATGTAAAAAAAATAATAAAATTATCGACCAATTACAATCTGAATTTACCGACTGAATATAATCGGTTGCTAAGTATGGCGGCAATAGTTGGCGTGTTAAATTGTCAACCGATTTATCACCAATTACCGATGAATGGTAACTCAAAAGACTGGCACGGAACTTTGGCGGGCATCAAAAGTCACCGATCAAAAATGGGCCTCACAAAAACACATCGATCAGCAAATAGTATAGTTTACCGACCGATTGCCAACCGAAGGTATGCAGAAGATAGGCGCAAAAAATTAGACTATATTAAAAAGCATTGACTGATTTACCGATCAAGTGCCACATGTCAAAATATGTCCGTCGATAAATCAATCGGTAAATGAATTGAAAAATATATGAAAGTTTAATGATACACTGATGAATTACCAACCGATTGTTGATTGCCACATGGCATTCGGTCGCTAAGTCGGTCGGTAATTTAAAAATTAATAATTTTTCGATCCCTAATCAGCTTGTAAATCGATAAATATATACCCAGCAATTCGAGCTTTCTTCTCTTTTCTCCTTCCTTCTTCCTCTCTTCTTCTTTTTCTTCTTCTCTCCTCCCTCTCCTCTCCTTTGCCTACTGTTGCCGCTGAAATCCATCACTGCTTGCAACCCTATTCCATTGCCGCTATCTTCTCTCTCAAGTAGGTACATGTTATTTTAGTTATGTATTTATTTTTTTCTATGGTGCATATATATATATATATATATATATATATATATATATATATATATATATATATATATATATATATATATATATATATATATATATATGAAGTAGTTTTGGATATGTGAATTTTTTTGTTTGAACAATTATGGTGTTTTGTGTAAATATGTATTTTTTGCTTATTGCTTTATTCAATTTTGTTTTTATTTTTTTTTTTTGTGGTTTATATATATGTGTGTAATTTTGAGTTTGTATTTTTTTTTTGAATATTTTTATTGTTTTGTTTGAATATATATCTTTTGTTTGTTGATTTATTTAATTTTATTTTTATTATTTTGTGTGTTTAATTTTCTGTTTCAATATATATAATTTTCTTTTATAATTTTGGTATATTTTGATTTTATATAATTTTCTATTATATGTATAATTTTGTTGATTGGCAATTTATAATTTTCTGATTTTTATTGATTTATGAATATAATTTTGTTGATTTATAATAGGTATTATTTTATTGATTTATGAATATAATTTTGTTGATTTATAATAGGTATTATTTTATTGATTTTGTGTACAATTTTATTTGTTGGTTGTTGAAAATTATTTTATGTTAATTTTATATAATGGAAATTATAGTTAAATTTTTATGTTAATTTTCTATAATTGTAATTATTTTTGTATAATGTGGTATGATAAATTTTGTATTAATTTATTTTTGTGTTATAAAAATTATGTGGTATTAAATTAATATTTGTTACATTAATGAAAATTTAATGGAAATTATTTTTTAGTGATATTAAATTAATGTAATTTTTTATTTAATTTCTGTAATTTTTTTATTAATTTCTTTGAAAATAAAATTTAAGTATTTTACTATTGAATTTGTTTATTATTTTTTTAAATTGATGTGTGGTTAAATTTCTATAATTTTTAATAAATTTATATAAGCTTTTACTAAATTATTGTGTTTTAATGTGATTTATGTAGATTGGTAATATAATATTATGCATTTAGTTAATTTTAATGTTTTTAGTTTATAATTTATTAATTTGTTATTTTAATTACTCACAATTGTAGTCTCATTAAGCAAGAGACCTACAACTTTATTGTTAACACTATTTCAATTACCAATTGAATGATATTACTTGGTCCAACCCAAGACACCAACTCAATAAACATATTATAAAGGATGCTTGCAACTTTCATTACATTAGAAGCATCAACTAATCACACAAAGATTGGTCCTGTCTTACAATATACTAAAAAGTTTATTAGTTGCCTATTTGAATGATCTTTCCAACCATCATCCATAATAGTGCAGCCTCATTCTCACAAATACTCTGATAACCATCAATTCACTATTGACTAAATTGGTTAGTCAATTTCGATTTTGATCTTGACAATCAAATTGAATTAATATAATGGTTGTAATAAGAGTATTCTTGCAAGTCAAGAACTTAGAAATGTTTAAAAATACGAGAAGTTTGAAAATTTTCTAAGGGATGACTCAGATCTAAAAGTTGCGACTACAACACAATATCGCACCCGCAATTAGCATTTCATGACCGTGACCTATTTAGTTGCGACCAAAATTAATTAAAGACAAAAGAGACTAAGACACAATAATGTTGGTGGCCAGCATCGCCGCCACAAATCTTGACGCGAATAGCATTTCACGACCACAATATTGAAAATGCGATCACAAAATTCATAAGGCAGAGACATGCATTCCAACGGTCATATAAATAATAGTGAATACACACCACATGTCAATTAGCTATTGTGAAATATGAATATAGTTACCACTATTTACTGTCTCAACCACAATAGGGAGATTGCTACGGCGAAAAAAGCTTCGCGATCTCGATTCATGTATGACAACATAATTAATGCATATTTTCTAGTTGTTAGGGAAATATTTGATAAACTATTATTTGTAACGGCTCTTTGGAGGTTGGAAGTTATAAATACCCCCTCCAAAGGCTTTCAACAAGTTATCAACATTTTCATAAATGGCCAAAATCTTGTCTGATAACACAATTAATGCATATTTTCTAGCTGTCAGGGAAAGATTTGGCACACCACTATTTGTAAAGGCTCTTTGGAGGTTGGAAGCTATAAATACCCGCTCCAAAAGCCTTCAATAAGTGATCAACATTTTCATAAGTGGCCAAACTCTTGTAGTTTCATTTCTTAAAGCCTTAAACTTTTTTATATTTTTTGTAAGAGTTTTGTATGCTCATGGATTGAGAGTTTGTCTTAAGAAAACTCTTCTTGGACTTGAAAGTTAGCCTTTTCAAGACTCTTGTTAGGTTGAGAGTGAGCCTTATTAAAACTCTTGGTTGAGTTTGAGTGTGGATCTTGGGAAAACACTTATAGGTTTGAGAGTAAGCCTTATCAAAACTCTTAGGTAGGTTTGAGTGTGATCCTTTGTAAAACACATGCAACTTTTGGTATGAGGCTAAACACTAAGTTGGGAGTGAACTTGTTTAACACTCTACAGATAGTGAAATACCAATTGATGTTAGGAGTAGATGTAGGATTAATTATTATCCGAACCATTATAAAATCTTGTTCTTTCTTCCCTAATCTCCTTAATTTGATTTTTAATTATCTACCAATTTAACCCCCTTCTTAGTGCATATCTTGGCAAAAATTACTAAAGAATTTCTTTTTTCATACACTCTAACAAATTAGTTCACAAAATATAATATTTTGGTGCTTTATAATTAGACTATCAGTAGCAATGGCATCCACCATTTTTTAAAAATAAATAAAATTCACAGCATTTATCGAGATGCAAGTATTATAGAAAAATCTAGCAATAATCATATCAACATTATGCAAAGTTTCTTTACCTACAAATGCACTTTTATTGAAAGTTGTGTACTATGAGTGGTTATACGTGAAATAGCTAGATATCTTTTCACCTCTCTTTCTCTTTCCTTTTTGAGAAACTGTAGCTACAAATAGTATGTCCTTTCCCTTTGTTTGAGTATGTGATGGATGCATTTCTTCCTCAATTTCTATCTCAAGATCACCATAAAGATTATCATCTTCAAATGATCTCACAGCTTGATTTTTTCATAAACTCCTTGAAAGATTGGTTTATTTGATACTGCACATCATAAGGAATTTTTTTGCATGTAGTAGTGTCTCTTTTTTCGACCAACTAAGTGCTTCTTTATTCTATTAATTCCCCCACAATGTTATTACAGTGCAAGCATGTCTAGTTTTTCTTTCCATCCTTAGCCACATTCTCTTAAAAATGAGCCCATGCTAGATTAGATTTTGTCCACACTAACAATTAAAAAAAAACTAGCCGTAGAACTATATTGTAGACCACTTGATGAGTCCATCTGCACCAACAAAAGAAAGAAATTAATCCATCTAGCTCAATACCATTTGGTCAAAGATTAAATTAATTTTAGGGCTAAAAAATTTAAAGTTGCAATAATTTGTTTGTTCAATCTCAAATTCACATATAAACTATTTGAATAAAATTTTAATGATCATATAAATTAAAATTTACTTTCTTTTTATGAATAAACTTTATAATTTTAACAAATTAATGATACAACAAATTTTTTTTTTATTTGATTAATTAATTATATAAACGGATTGGGACAGTAAGTAATTGACATGATAGTAAGCAATTGACATGCCAAAACTATATCTTAACTAAATTTTTTTATTGAATTATACATTAATTTTAGATATGAAGTTTTTATTCTAACCAATTTCTATTATGAATTTATCAAGTCTCAGTTTCAAGCAAAATTAAAAAATTTTGGAAAGGAATTGCCAAATCAATCTAATTTCTGCTATATCACATCTCAAACATTAAGAGGAATTGATTTTTAGCATGAAAAGAAATTAAAATCATAGAACTCATAAGAAATTTGCAAGTTAAGAAATTCTAACCCTTCAACAATGAAGGAGAAGAAAAGCTCGAAGATAAGGAGGTTGCTTGAAATTGAAGAAGGAACAACATCTGCAAGACGGATGGCATTGGAGCTGAGTCGGGTTGATGGTGGTGTCTAGACTGCTAATGAATCTGCTTTGCCAATGAAGGAAGCCAATGGTGGTGCCTACTATTAGTCCAAATTTTTTTTATTAGAAGATATTAGGGATTAGAAAAGAAGGATAGGAAGTAATGAAGGACAAAAAAAATGAAACGAAAAGAAATAGGGTTAGAAGTATTAGCCCATCCGATGACGTTTTTGGCTTTTAGCTTTTTCTTTTAATAATTTTATAAACTATCCAGTTCAACAAGACTGAACAGTTTTTTGAGTTTTTCCAGTTCTATCTGTTTAAACTCGTTTAACCAAAAATCTAGTTATTAAGGGATGTTTAGACCAAACTAGCCTCTAATTCTCCATTCAATCTGTTGAATCTGCTAGTCTGGTTTGGTTTTTAAAATACTAGTTTAAAGTTTAATATCATCAAAATTTCTTTTTTATCAAAATTAATAATTTTCGTCATTTTGCTCCATTCTTCATTATGTGAGAAGACAAGATAAAAATCAAACCAATGAAAACTAAACAAATATCAACAAACTCAAAGAAAGGGCAAAAAATATAAATACAAACAAATCACTTAAAGCACAGATGAAATACACTATCCGAAGGAAAAAATGACAAAAGATACAGCACATATACTTTTAGCTAATGGATGAATAAGAGATAAAAAAAATCTAGTGAGCAATGGGCTAAAAAAATTAATAAGTAACAAAAACAAAGATAATAAAGTTATACATAGAGACATAACACATAAAACACAATAATAGACAACCATACTGCATAAATAAATGATACAAAAACTAAGGACATGAGAAGAGAAAAAATAAGCAAGGGAATACAGAGGAACAAGAAAAAAGCAATAAATAAGCAAAATAACAAAATATATAAAAAAAATGAATATTGAACATAGATGAACATCTATCAGTAATGATATAACTAGACAAAACATTTTTATTTAGAACTTTTCACAAAAGGAAAATATATTTTTAAAAGAAAAAGAAAAAAATAATAGAAGAAGAATGAAAGAGTGACACAAATCGTTGAAACAATAAGGAATGTTAACTAAAAAGATAAATAAAGAATTATCGCTAAGATGAAAAACCAACATGCAAACAAAGAAAATAAACAGAGAAGGGAGGGGGAAAAAAAAAAGAAGCAAACAATAAGACACACAAAGCAAAAAACACAAAGGAAAAAGGTGTAATAAATTTTTTTCTTAATTTAAAAGAAGCAAGGGCTAAGCAACCTATAAGCAAAGGAAAATCTCATGTAGAAAAAGAAAATGTAAATAAAGTAAAAAAGAAAAAGGAAAAGAAAGTGTAAACTTTATTTTCGAAAAAGAAAGAGCGTTGGTTAGGAATAATAGACCAAAATAAGAATGAAAATGGAATAAAAAAAACTCCAACAAAGATGGATGACCATAAAACTAACACAACTTATGTATTTATGTATATTAAATACATTAAAGAAGGATGAGTCATCTTACAGAATATCTCAAATACATAAGAAACAAAAAAGCTAAGGTCTACAAATCCAAGAAACCAAATGACAATAATACTAGAAGCATACTCAAAAACAACATGAAGATAATATTTTAAAATGGTAAAGACATAGAAGAAGCTAAACAAACCATAAAAGTACAACAAGTAATAAAAAATATGTTGTATTACTATGAAAATAAAGCAATATAACAAAATATGAGAGATAAACAATAAAATACCTGAAAAAGAGTCAGAAAAGATACATATAAAAATGTGAGAGAAACGAGCAATACTTATACAAGTGTGCACAGGAAGCAACCTAAGAAATATAAACAAAATAAATAAAAAATCAAATATATAAGATTTATTCAAAAGAAATCATATGAAAACATTTAATGTAGCTGTAAAAACAATGTTATATGCATAATTCCAATGCAATACATGCATAAAAGGGAGTTAGAGCATGTACAAAATGCAAAACAATGTGAGTAAGACAAATAAGACACAATCATGCATACACATAACAATATTATAAGGTCATTATGTCGGGTGTTAAAAAAATTAAAATAATGATAATTATTGAACAAAATCCAAAAAATCCTAGCAAATCACCACCTAACAACCAATAAAAATCATATAGAAAGAACCCAATATGTCCACATCACATATCAACCAAATCCAACAAGATCCCAAAGAGATCCAATTCACATCTAGCCAAAAGGAACAAACCAAGTTATAATCAAACTAGAAAGTAAATATTCATTGCAAATGAAGCAAAACCGCTAAATCACAAACGAACCACACCTATATAATCAACACAAATTATTGAGATAACAACTAAAGTCTAGCAAAGATAAATGACTCAAAAACGTCTATCTAGTAGTGAATAAATTAAACAGTAAAAATAAGAGAATAAGAAAACTCCTCTCATGGAAAAAAGCCTCTAACATCAAGCCCAAGCTCGCTCCTCAAAATGCAATGTCAAATGGCCCATTGACACCTCTGCATGATCAAAATCAAACATCCATAAGCAAATAGAAAAGTATAACATGATACCTAGCACTGGTAGTCTTATGAATAGTAAATGAGAAATAAAAAAATCCAAGGAAATCTAGCATAATCAAATGAAAAATAGAAAAATGAAAGTTGAAATCGACAATTGGTAGAATATAGGAATCCCATATTCCCTCTCCTTAACAAGAAAGAGGGAAAACCAAAAAAAAAAAAAAAAAAAAAAAAACCCAAAAGCAGAAACTAATGATTTTGTAAAGAAACCAAAGGCAGAGACAACGATTGAGGATTTGGAAATCACGAAATCCGATGGTCGCTCTTCGTAAAAGGTAAGAGAGAGAGGATAAATAAAACCCAAAATCATAAACAAAACCTATAAGAAACCAAATGCATAAATGATGGATGAGGATCTGGAAATGAGAAGATTCGCAGTTGCGCTTGGAAAAGGCAAGGGGGGAATGAAAAAAAAATCTAAGGTGAAACCCATAATACTTAGCCAATGATTTCCCCTTCCAATACAAACAACCAAAACTATAAGGCATAGATGATATGAAATGACATGTAAACAAAGGAATGGCTAGGGCTACGAATGAGCCATATTGTTCACGGGCGGCTTAGTATTCGACTCGATAAAAACTCATTCATATTCGGCTCATTTTATAAATAAGTTAAGTTTGAACCTTATTTTAAGACTTGATTAAGAAACAAGCGAAGCTTGAACAAAATTAAGTTCAACTCAATTATACTCATAAATAAGCTCATTTATAGGCTTGTTTATAATATTTTAATACATACGTTTATAATTTATATTTTGTAATTATGAAATTAATAATGATAAATACATACAATTAGTTTTACTAATATTATATTTTATAATTTTATCAAATAGTTAAAAGTTTAATTTAAAAAAAAAAGAGTTTATGTTACATAATAATAATAATAATTATCATCATCATCATCATCATCATCATCATCCTAATAACTTTGGTAGTCCGAAAAATATATTTAACATTCTTATAGTTTTTTTGGTAAAAGTAAAATATGAGAGTTATAAAGTGAAAATGGATTGTATAATTGTAAATGGTTGTAAAAAAAAATTATTGGAAAAAAAAGGAATTGCAAAAATTGAAAGGGTAGAAAAGGAGAAGAAAAAATTATAAGAAGAAAATTTTAAATAAAAAGGGATTATAAAAAGAAAGAGAGCGTAAAGAAGAGTTGTAAAAAGAAAGACAATATAAAAAGAAAATGGGGGTTGAAAATTATTTTTGGCTTTATATAAAATATTCATTACACGTTAAATTTCTTTAAAAAAAAAACAAATATTACACATAACTAACTTTAATCAAAATTTAAAATTAATATTTTATATAATTAAAATTTGAATGAAAATTAAGATAATTTTCAATATGAAATATCTGTTTCATTTTCATATGAACACTATTCGACATTACAAAAAGCATTTTAAACTTGTGGGCTGGGATTGATATTTTAGAACGTCAAGGCTCTTACGTCAACGAGGGACTTGTAAGATGTTTCTAGACAACTAGAGCTCTACTATACTGGGGAGCCTTCTAGCAATAGCCCATCCCCATCCAATAGAAAAGTGCTGCATAGGAATCTATTCGAGATTTATTTAATTTAGTGCAATTTAGTGCATCTCATTTATTTATTTACCAGTTATCCAACACTACATTTACTAGCATTTATATCAAATATCTAAGCACATTTCCAACGTAAAATACTCTTAATATGAGTAGGATTTAAATAAATGAGTGATAAATATTTTTTTTTATTATTTTTTTTCTTTTTGTGATGACATATGAGTTATATTAAATTTTATAGATATATATTATTTATAAATCTAATTTATGTGTTATTATGAGAAAGGAAAAAAATAAAAAAAGATAATATATATATATATATATATATATATATATATATATATATATATATATATATATATATATATAGCACTTCTCATTTAAAATATGAGAGCAAAGTCCTAATAGCTCAACCCTATTAATTGGATATTTTATAATATATTATAAAATTTTAAAAGAAAAATGCATGTCCATAAATTATAAGATTAACACTTCAATTTTATTTTTACTAGCATAGTTTCAATAATATAGTTTTTCTTTTAATTAATATTTAATTTATAAAAACTAAACGAATTTGAGCAATATAAACTAAAGAAAGAGAATTCTTTTTAACAATTTTCATATTTTTAATAAAAATTGTAATCATCTATTAATAAATAAAAAATTAAATTTAGAATTTTTATTTTTTATATTTTTAAATATGAGACGGAGAATCAAATTTAAATTTATTATTTAAATTATATATATATTTACTATTAAATTATATTTTTGTGTGTTTGTTTTTCATAATTAAAAATTGAAAAAGTAAGGACAACAATTAAAAAAAATGGTGAAATGAAATTAATTTTTGATAATTTTTTATTCTAATATTAGAATATTTTTCAGGTTGAAATAGATATATATTAAACAATATAAAATGAAAAATATAAAAAATAATAGTTATAATAATATAAATTTTTATGATTGATTTTTATATTTCCTATTAATACATCTATCACATTAATAAGCATTTGTCCAGAGTAGGTGCAGACAGTGGACACAAACCCAGGAAGCAGCCCACTAATAAAATAATGCCCTCCTAGAAGCTATGATTACGAAAAGCAAACCCATTTTAAATTTTTCTTTGTTTCTGGCATCCAGCTGTCTACTTGCTACTGTTTTACAGCAACCCAAAATCTAGTAGTACATTGCTAGGAACATTCCTTACCTAGACCCACCATGCATCTCTATAAATACCCATCAAATCAAATCCTCCCAGTTCATCACAACAAATTCAGCATATCTCAAACTCCCAAAACACTATCCTCAATTTAATTGCCTATTCACATCAAGCTTCTAGTATAAATTATTAGTCAATATATATGGCTCGATCACATTCTTTATTAGCACTAATTTTGTTGATGGTGGGCTCTTTATTGATGGTTGCTAATGGAGGAAATTTCTACCAAGATGTTGATATTACATGGGGAGATGGACGTGGTAAAATACTCGATAATGGCAATCTTATCACCCTTTCCCTTGATAAAGCTTCTGGCTCTGGCTTCCAATCCAAGAATGAGTTTCTCTTTGGCAAGTTTGATATGCAAATCAAGCTTGTTCCTGGTAACTCTGCTGGCACTGTCACCACTTTCTATGTAAGTACCATTCATTAACCTCTTTCTCAAAAGCTTATCTTTTGCATTCACAAGTATAATCTAATATGTGTTTTTCCGACTAATAGATTCAAATTCAAGTTCTATTATTTCAGTGTTAAAAAAAAAAATTCTAATGGAGATAAATATTATTATATTAATTAATAGTTTCTTATTTTCTTATATTTGAAATTTTTTTTATAATCAGTTTTAAGCCTATAAAATCATATTGCAATTAGTTATAATTAATTAATTGGCCTAAAAAAAAATCATCTTTATTTTTGGCCTAAAAGCTATTATTTGCAATAATAATGTCAAACTGAACCTTATTACTAATTTTAATTAGGAGCTTGATAATGCCAAAAGTTTTGTACATTAAAATTACCCTTTAATTTTTAGATTTTTTTTTCTTAGTTCTTGATGCTTTAATGTATATTAAATTATTAATTAACAATTTTGAGGAAGAGTTTTGTCGCTCTTACAGTTTCATCCTGCTTGAATTTGGATTAATCGGAGCTCATATGGCTCTGGATGCCGGATTCTAAAGAAAAAAATTATTAATTAATAATAGTGAGACAATTAAAGGAAATTTGAATATTGCATGCAGTTCCACTCACAAGGATCATCTTGGGATGAAATAGACCTTGAGTTCTTGGGAAACCTTAGTGGTGACCCTTATCTTGTACACACTAATGTCTATACTAAAGGACAAGGCAATAGAGAGCAGCAATTCTACCTTTGGTTTGATCCAACAACTGACTTCCACACCTATTCAATCCTTTGGAATCCTGGGCAGATTGTGTAAGTATTGTGTACATACATACACAAAGTTAATACAAGTGTCATAGTGTAGAAGGTCAGGAGTTTCCGAATCACAACATTGACTTATTGAATATTTGCTTTCATACAGATTCTATGTTGATGGTAGACCAATTAGAGAATTCAAGAACTTGGAATCAATTGGAGTACCATACCCAAAAACCCAACCAATGAGAATGTATGCAAGTATATGGAATGCAGATGATTGGGCTACAAGAGGAGGGCTAGTGAAGACAGATTGGAGTAAAGCACCCTTCACTTCTTCCTTTAGAAATTTCAATGGCAATAACGCTTGTATTTGGTCTAATGGAGCATCTTCTTGCAGTAACTCCACTAACAATAATAACAAATGGTTTTCACAAGAGCTTGATTCTACAGGTCAAAAGCAGCTAAAATTGGTACAAAAGAATTATATGGTCTACAATTATTGCACAGATACTAAGAGATTTCCCCAAGGCCTCCCTCTAGAATGCACTGTCACTTACAAGAATTAAGGGTATGTTGGTACCCTAAATGAAATGTAATATAATAGATAAAAAATTTAATAGAAATGTTATATATGCTGAATTAACAGTAGAAAAAAATGCAGAAAAAATAAGTTTTATTGGCAAGAATATTATTGTTGTATTTAGCATGAATAATTGTATATTATATTATCAATAGATATTTGAGTATCTACTATGAAAATATTGGTCAAAAGTAAGAAGTCAAATAAAAAAATTTCTTTACATTAATAATATAGTTTATAAAGAAATTTTATATTTTAATGGGTACTATAATTTAAAAAATAATATCACATAATATTCATTTAAATTATTTGTATGTCATATAGCATTTATACTAATATTGATTATATAAATATTTATAAATTAAATTATGTTTTAAAATGAATCGTAACAAGTTATAATGAAAAATAACATACGAAGCACGTTTGAAAAAAAATAATATAATTAAATACATTTATAATATAAAATTACATTATAAATACATTTTATTACATTACATTATATTTTATCTATGTCTACCGAATATTTCATAAAATTTTAGTCATATAGTTTTTTTTTTTTTTTTTTCTCTAGAAATTTTCACTTTCAGGTTCTCCATTTTATTTATTTTTTAATCTGATCAGACTTTAATTACCAATAATGTAAAGAAAAGATTATTCTTGCAGAAATTGATATGTGTATATATAAATGAAAAGGTTTTGTTCTTGTCATCTCGAAGTAACTGCTCATTAAAAACAAGAACATCAGCCACTTCTTTCTCACATGATTTGAAATTCATTTTTTTTTTTTTAATTTTCTAATAGGTCAAAGAGAAATGTGCAATTTACAGTTTTAATATCCAAAAGACTGAGTTTGATGAAAATGAGAAAGTGTAGGTTGTTACCTTTGATTAAGTTAATTTTAGAAGGATATTTTTGAAAGACCAACAAGTTTCATACCTTTTTGATAAGGTTAGCAATCCGTCTCGTGTATAATTGTGTTATATCGATAAGTGTATAACATAAAAATAGTTAATTTGAATACAACCCATTTAATTAATCGTGTCAAAATATTAAATTTAAATATGGACACATTTATTAATTAGATTATATGGGTCAACTTGTGTAACCCATTTAATAAATTAAATTTTTTAAAAAAATTGTTGAATAAAAAATTAATTATTTAAATTCTAAAAGTATATATTTTTTAAATATAAAATAACTCAAATAACATAATTGGACTTTTGTAAGTGATAAAATAATTTCATATATATATATATATATATATATATATATATATATATTATATATATATGTATATATATATATATATATGTATATATATATATATATATGTATATATATATATATATGTATATATATATATGTATATATATATATATATATGTATATATATATATATATATATATAATATATATATATATATATATAATATAGATATGTATATATATATATATATGTATATATATATATATATGTATATATATATATATATATGTATATATATATATATATATTGTATATATATAATATATATAGTATATATATATATATATATGTATATATATGTATATATATATATATATATGTATATATATATATATATATGTATATATATATATATGTATATATATATATATATATGTATATATATATATATATATGTATATATATATATATATATGTATATATATATATATATATATATATATATATGTATATATATATATATATGTATATATATATATATATATATATATATATATCTATATATATATATATATATATATATATATATATATATATATATATATATATAGAGAATAAATGTGTTTATTCATATTATGTGACGTGGAGGCTATTTCAGAGAGATTCATGAGCCGTTGGGACAAGCAGCAGATCAAGTACAAAAAATACTAGTTCGGACCAGCTGAGATTTGGGGGTCTTATTAATATGCGATTCAAAAGGAAACGAGCCACCGGTTCAAAGTCATTGCCTTTCGATGAGCAACGTCGTTTTTTCGGCCAAATTCCTTCGTTTGGACCCCTAAAATGGCAATTAATCCATTTATTGAAACTTTTTATTTCTGCCATAAGTTTTGATATTTGATTTTGTTTTCGGCGCCGTTTGTAACGTTTATCTTGTTTAGTTTCCTATTTTTATTTATGGTAACATTGTAATCTCGCCATTTATGGCAGTTTTGTATTTAGGGTTTCGGGCCCCCCATTTAGACTCTTGTTTTGGCCTGTTTGATCAATCAATAATTGAGTCATATTTTGAAAATCCTAAAATTGGATTTATCATTTTTTTGCTTAAGCTGCGTCATTATGTACTACATGTTAATCTACTAATATGTTTAAACAAATGTGTTTAATTCTCATTCACGGATTAGGCAGATCAATCCGTTTAAATCCAGTATTTTTTCGTATCATAAACGTATTGACCCATTTATGACTCAAACGTGTTGACCCATTTATGACTCAAACATATTTATCCTAAATCCAAACTATGTTTAATTATGTGTCATATTGTATCGTTTATTCGAGTCATGTAAAAAATTGCCAACCCTACTTTTTGGGCTTTTTACTATATAACATGCAAGTTTTAAAAAAATAATTACCCATATATACCATTTTTAAAAAAAAATTACTATAAATCGATAGTCAAACTACCAATTTTGTTATAAAATTTTGTAGCTTTTTCAATTGTTGACTGGGTGGCAGGTACACAAGGAAACCGAATGTTAAACTTTTGATTTCTGTGAATTTAAAAAAAAAACATATACGTGGACAGCAAAATCGAAAGTTATACTCTCGGTTTCTCTCTCATGTTACATACTCTCAACTCAGGGTATTAAAAAACGTAACGTATCGGCCGTTTCATCTGGGTTTTTGAAGGGTCATTGCATTATTTACCCATTACACTTATACTAATAGGAATTAGTACTGAATCGATAATGAATCACTCGATACATACTGATACAAATGTTATTTAGGGATACGGGTGTGATGGATCAATAAAAAAAAATATTATTCTTATATTTTTATTTTTTACCTTATTAATGTAAATTATAAATATATTGTTTAAAAGACATTATTTTATATTTGTTCTATTTTATTAATATAAATTATTGGGATATTGTTTTTTACTTTATTTATATTTCAATATATGTAGAATATTATTAATAATTTTTTACGAAATTCATTTTTTGTATAAATTTTTTTTTGTAGGTGTAAATTATTGATTGAATTTTACAATTTGACTATATTTTGTCTTTATATATTTATTTTCAAAATTTAAATAATGGTTTGTATAAATTCTAAATGAGTTTAATAGCAGACAAGACAATTCAAATCCTCCCCATACTTTTTTTGTTGGTGATTAATTAATATTATGGTATATTTATTTTTTTAATTTTACTTTATTTACTTGAAATAAGAAGGGATTTTTTTTTATCACCTTATTCATCTTGAATAAGGTGGTTTTTTCTCTCATAACTTAATAAAATAAGATTGATTTATTATTATTAGTTATGTAATTTGAATTTAATTATTATTATTATTTATGTAAATTAAATTTTTCTAGACACAATTATACTTATTTAAGTGTTAATAAATTTAATGTATTATATTTTGGATGTTACATTTCATTTCTTATTGAATTATGTCAGTTTGCTAATTATTTTTGAAAATTCATAATAGCGGCAAATGATTCAGTCTGATTCTATTACACCGATTTCGATACCAATACGATACTTAAAACCGTTATTTAATACCTTGCTCAACATTCTAAAGTGATGAGACAATAAACAATAAATTATTTTTGTTGCTCTTGTTGTTTGTAAAATTATTTTTATTTGGTAAATTTTTTTACAATAAATTCTTTAATTAATACCTATTGAGAAATAAAAATAGTGTGAAATAAAATCAAATGAAATAATAATATTTATTAAATAATAATATATGTATGTGGTTTATAATAATTTTTTATTTTTAATATATTTGGTAAACTTAATATTGTTCTATATTAATATTGTTTAATATGATAAATTTAATATTATTCTATATTAATTATATCAATATTATATAATTAATATAGTAATTAAGCTAACTTGTTAAATTTATCCTTCATTAGGTTCAACAGAGCATATACATTGATATTTACTTGCTTCTCTACCAATGGTGTAATGAATCTAGCCATTAACTCTGAGTCTAAATTTTTGTTATTATAACTTATTGATGGAGCATTACAAATATAAAGGCCATTATGTCTAGTGATCTCCTAAAAACCATTAGATGTTTTCAATGTCATCTAAAATCTCCATTTGTATCCATAACCAATGTGGCAAACAACTAACATAGTATTTTATTTAGTTTCCTTACTTTTAAATTCCATGCTTTTTTCTCACCAAATAAACCTTTAATGCTCCTTTAACAGCATCCCTAGATCCAAATATCATGCCTTTGCATAACTCCTGAGAATTATCAGTTAGCATATCACCATAATTACTAAAATTCATATTCATTTCTATTTTGTCAATATTTATTGTGTAGTGTTGATATAAGTCTCCAGTACTGTTCTAGCATATAACTAATTCAAGCAACAAATTTGAATTCTCTCCATCTTCTTCGTCATGCTCATCATCATTATAGAAGTGTTCCTCTTTCTTTTCACTATCATATCCTCGACCTCATCATCATCAACATTATGCTCCTCTTTCTCCACACCATAATCTGTCCAATCCATTATTGGATTATTGCTTTCTTCTCCATCATCCTTATTCATCACATTCATTCCTCACATAATTGCCCCTCATCCTCATCATGTCCTAATTCTTCCTCATTATCAACACATTCAGCCTCATTCATAACCCATTGTTGACTACATCTATCAGATTTTATATTACTATAATTGGATGATTTACCTCCATATATTGATTATGTGTATAATCAACATTACAATATTTAGCATATAACTCAATAAATTGCATTCTCATTTTGTTGTCTAATGATTCTATACATGTTATACACAAAACGATCATCATTGCAATAGCAGGATATATTTATTAATATGTATAAGGGTATATATGTACTTGTACTTGTTATTCATTAATATATATATTCAGGTGTGTTAGTGTGAACCCTCAAATTTTCATCCTTAGGATCCGATCGCAGTTTGACACTTGCTAAGATTCATGCGCTACGCATACGGCGGTCACGTTAACCGGTTAGCGGGCAAGGGTCAAGGGGATAGCGTCCCTTACAAGGTGCAGGGCAGTGCCCCGTTGAAAAATAAATTTCTTGAAACTTACATCTATAGATGATTAGCACTCGATTACGAACCCATAGAATCAAACTGGGTTCAAATTGGAATAAAAACGAGTGAGAACGGGCTAAAAAATGAGATGCGATAGCTCACAGGCTGGCTGCGGTTACTGCAGACTCCTCTGTGGTTACCACAGAGGTCTCTGCGGTAGCCAATTGGCTACCACAGCCAACCCTGCGGTTACCGCAGCCCAAAAGGAGTTACTGCAGCGCATTTTTCCTACTTTCCACACCAAAAATTCACCTTTTTAAGCTCCCAAACTCCCCTATAAATACCTTACACCTCTTAACAACTTGGACGCACAATTACATACTTCTATACTCTCCATAAAGCTTTCAAAACCCTATTTCTAAGCTTTTAATCATCAAAACCCTCTTCCTAAACCTTCAAATCTCTAAAATCTCATCCCAAAACCTTCTCCATCACGTAAAATCTCATTCATAAGTTTCCTAATCATCTCAAAACCCCATTCACAAGCCTCCTAATCATCTCAAGTTCTATTCTTAAGCTTTTTAATCAAGAAAAGGTTGAATTCAAGCCCTTTCTTTCAAAGGGAATTCATGTTTCTTAAGCAAACGTGTTATCCAAGTCCCTTCAAGTGCTAAACTCGCTCCTTAAGTTCCTTGCCGACGGAAACCAGAGGTAAAAGTTCTTTCCTTTTCCTTTTCCTTTTCAATTTCAATCTCAAGATCTAAATCTAGAAAGATCTAATTCTTTTGCTAATTAAAATCTGACCTAATTAACAAATCCCTAAGTCCTTTAAAATCAATCAAAATATGATAAAAAAAGCAATGACTTAAAAACCCCTTCTTCGCAAGAAGGAAGAACTGCTTAGGATTTGATTTCCATTCAAAAGGATATGTAGGCTTGCCATCTCTAAGGCATTCAACTCCGCTAAAATTAACAACTTCTTCTCTTTATCACCTCTTCACATAATTTAGGATTGAAATTACTTTTCTTAAATAAAAATTGAAATTTTAATTCTTTTTATTATAATTGTTTTAATATTCTCTTTCTTATTTTAGTTGTTTAGATTATTTGGGGAATGTGTGCTTTTCCTAGAACCCATAAGGGCTAGAGGCAAGATCCATTGATTTTGATATTTTGACTTGTAATATTTATAAGTAGTTTCTCCCTTATCTTTTTGCATCTTATGATTATCATTATCTCATATTTGTCATGCATTGCACGAGTAATACTGTTTCATGCATCATATTATATCTATTCAATAATAAATAAAAACTTCTTTTTACAAAAGCTATTTCATATTTAAACCAAACTAATTTTTTGTATCATTTTAACCAAAACCTAGTCCTTAGACCCTCTTTGGTCATTCGAGGACTAGTGCTTTTCTTTGGGATAAATGGTATAATTTTGGAGTCAATCAAATTGGGTTTTTCCTTTAATTTTTCCAACTAAAATAAATAAAATTAAAGTGGCGACTCCTTTTACAAATTACAACTTACAAAATACAATTTTTCTAAACTCATAGTGAGTTCCAATCGTGATGTTCCTCCCAAATGGGCATTTTCGATTTCCTTTAGTGGATCGGATCGAGTGCTCGGGCGAGGCCTCACAACTGGCGACTCCATTGGGGACTTCAAAATCTTTTTCAAAATGAAAGATAAAAGTGGACTACTCTTGGTAAAGCAAAAAATTTGGCTTTTATTACAAAAAGGTTTTTTCATGCATCATTACATTGGGCTCCTTGTCCAAAACCCTAGTTTCTTAGGAAAACAAAGGATAGAAAGTAACATTGAGTGGGCAACCTTCCTTAGGTCTGCTTGCCGATAGTGAAATCATCTAACCCACGACGTATCCTCTAATCCTTTTAGAGGTATAATGAGTATGCATGTACCGTTGAACCCACGCGAGGCTCCTTGACTCACATGTGGTTAGGTATATCGCATCTCTAGTGTGATGGGTTCCTTTCAAGTCATCCTTACCCTTTCATGTAATAACTCATAGGACCTTCCTTTAGGATTGTGTGAACCATAATACTAAACTTGGTATTTCATGAAACCTTTTTCAATCATTCATTCATACATGCATGCATAGATTGAACCTTGTGAAGAGTCTAAAACCTATCCAAACACCTTCACACCTAAAACCCACGGTCAAAACCTAAAATTCATTGTCTACCTAAACTCATGGTCAAAACCCAAAACTCATGGTTCACCTAAACCCATAGTCTGGTCCTTACCAAACCCATATTAAACTCATGGTAAAAATAAACCGATATATGGTACCCCCATCCAAATCCACAATCCTTGTCTAAGCTAAACACTGACCCAGTTTTATTTTAGCTTCGTCCTTCATAATTCTTATCTAAGCCGAACACTGATCTAGCTTTCATCTTTCACAATTCTTACCCTAGCTAAACACTAACCTAGCTTTCATCTTTCACAATCCTTACCCAAGCTAAACATTAATCTAGCTTTACCGTCAACAATCCTTACCAAAGCTAAACACTAACCTAGCTTCACTCTTATCCTTAATCATTACCCAAACTAAATGCTGACTTGGTTTCATTTTTTACATCACTATCCGAACCCATGCTTCTATTTAAGCCCATAGTCCAGTCCACCATTATCCAACTATCACCAAACCCATGGTCCACCCAACCTCTAAATCCATGGTACATCTATAACCCAATCGCAAAACCTATGGTCCCTCCATCCTTAAGCCCATACTAAACCATCCATAAATTGCAAATCCAATTACTTGAGGCTAAACTCTAACCTAGCCTTCCAAACTAAAGTTTGGCTCTTCAAAAAACTAAAATTCGACCTAGCTACTCAAAGCTAAAAATCTGACCTAACTACTCAAAAGCTAAAATCCGACCTAGCAACTCAAAAGCTAAAATCTGACCTAGCCACCCAAAGCTAGAATCCGACCGAGCTCCCTTTGCTAAATATCTACCTAGCTAACATCACACACCTTTACCCTTTTTTTTTCCATACCTTGTCAACCTAGCCATAAGATACCATCATCCATTACTCATAAGCCCAACATCCTTAACGTAATACCCTGAACCCAATACCTTTGGCCCAACGTAATACCCTAAACCTAATACCTTTGGCCCAATACACTACCTTAAGCCTAAGCCTAATACTTTTAGCCCAATACACTATCTTAATTTTGATACCTTTGGTTCAACCTAATATCTGAAGCCTGAGACCTTAACTTATGCAACATTAGGAAATCATCAAAAGCCCAAATGCAGTAAGCTTACAACATCAATGGGAGACTTTTTCGTTAAAGTGTGCATACCCATCTCATTGCTTCTTTTCCAAGCACTTACTTTATTCTTCGACTTGGTTTTAAAGGTACCAATGGCAAGCCTGATTGATATGAAAGCTCTAACTAACCTACTCAAGAGGCAAGAAGAGAACCTTCAAGTTATTCTCATCTCTGCCCTAGACACTCAACGAGCCAATTTTAATCAGTCTTTAGCTAGCCAACAATCCAGTTTCAATAATGCCCTTATCCATCTTACTTCTACTTTCACTAATGCTTTGAGTTTCCAACGCCAACTTATCATCGATGAAGTGAGAGGAATGTTATACCAAGCCCATCAATACTGCACCTACCATTGCCATGACCTATAATTTTACATCCTTAATCTCAAACACCAATGCCATTCTAGCCTCAGCAATGCCATCAGTCTTAGATACTAACCTTGCCTCTTCTTTGAATCCTTTTCAAAGCAAGGAAAACTCCACCTCTTCTGCTATCAAAAGACTTTTAAACCTCAACATTGATGCACTAGGGCAAACCCTCACAATGGAAAAAGGGTGTAAGAACAGCAATACCTCCACTCCCCTTGCCTCTACTGAATGGAAGGATATGGACACCTACACTCCCTTTATTAATGTTGAGCGAGAGAGTATAGAGGTAGCTGGCATGACTAGTAGGCAACCCTTGAAATTTCAATGAAGGGTTTTCAAGGATTTGGGAGTTCCATTAGTAGCGGTTTATAAGAAGGCTTTGAAGGCGAGAATGGTAAAACCCCTAGAACCAAGAGTCCCTCCTAATCCCTTACAAAAGAGCTACCACCCCAATGAGTATTATGAATATCATCAAGGAGCAAAACACCAAACCAATGCATGTAAAGCTTTGAAACATAAAATCCAAGATCTGATTGATAGTGGAGATATCATCCCCCTAAAGCAAGACCCAAGACTTTAATTCAACCCTGAGTAGCATAACATGGAGGAGTTCAAGCCTAGCTAATCTGACCTATCTGAGGTTGAATTCCAAATCTAAGTTTGAGTCTGAGCCTAAGCCTAAAAGTCTGAGTCTGAGTCTGAATCTAAGTCTGAGTCTATCATTTGCCTAAAAGTCCAAGTCTAAGTTTGAGTTTGAGTCTATCATTTTATTTTATTTTGTCAACCATATCAGTTCCTTTTTTTTTTTTTTTTGTTATTTTATAATAAAGTTTCCTTTATAGTAATGCATCTATGTTTTCTTTTCAGTATTTATACATTAACTTTCTTATCTTCCTTGATTGAGTCTGACATGGATGAGCTTAAAAAAAAAAAAAAAAGAAGAAGAAGAAGAAGAGGAAGAAGAAGAAAAAGAAAAGAAAAGAAAATGAAGAAAAAAGGGGTAAAGAATCCACCACAATCAAAATGTGGGGTGTCCTCATTCTCTCGAATCAATAAACGCTTCACAAGCTCCTAACCAAAAAAGGACCTCTCATCAAATAGTTGAAGCACAAGGAGTAGGTAAATGTAATCACCTATTGCACAATTGGGTAATCAAATGATACACCTCAACAAGGGGTGATAAGTTCAGAGAAAACCCCTGTCAAACCCAAAATTTAAAGATCAAAGCCTCTTGACTTGAAGAAAAATAGCAAATCATGGTGGAATGGTTTCTCCCAAATTTTATTAATCTAAGCTCGCTAAGTTGAAAAATCTTAAAGGGCGGTTGAGAAAAAAGTTAGAGCTTAAAAAAAAAAAAAAGGAGAGAGAGAGAGAGAGAGAGAGAGAGAGAGAAAGCTTATCCAAGTCACCTTCCATTAAAGCCTCTTGACATGAAGAAAAATAGCAAATCATAGTGGAATGGTTTCTCCCAAATTTCATTAATCCAAGCTCGCTAAGTTGAAAAATCTTAAAGGGCGGTTGAGAAAAAAGTTAGAGCTAAAAAAAAAAAAAAGGAGAGAGAGAGAGAGAGAGAGAGAAAGCTTATCCAAGTCACCTTCCCTCATATCCAAAGTTGTTAAATTATCAATCTGTCTGGTCTCAAGTCTCCAAAGTCATCCTTCCTCATCAAAGGCTCATTCTTTAAAGTTATGTTGTCTTCTATGCCCTTATCTTACAATGGGGCCATGTTTTTTCAGAACGTCATCATTTGTTGTTAGTCCACCCCATCACTTATTTCAAAGAGTTAATACATATCTCTAGTCCATCACATCCTTATCTCTCATTTGGGACCATGATCCCCAAGTTGTCTTCCTCCACTAGCCCTTTAGCCATTCCTAAGGGCTCTTTATTTTAACCAGTGCAATCAGTGTGTCATCAAGTCAAATTAATTAAGTTTCACTCCAAGAGTCTCTTCAATTTCAAACAACCAGAAAAGCCTGACTCGCTTTTTTCCATGGTTTATGCTATAAAAAGCAAAACCATACAACCTCCATGATTCTTTTCAAAAGTTTTAGCCTACTTCATTTGCAAATCATACCACCATTTCAAGCTCAAGTCACGTACCACCCTTTTTTTTTGTTTGGTAAAATCTCATAATGGGCAGAACAAAAAATCCTAAGTCTCTCAAGACTCATCATCTTTGAATTCAGTTTCCTTAGCAAAACCAAAACTTAAGGCATATCTCCCAAAGCCTATCATCCTCAAGTTGATTAAGAAGGACTCAAACTAGTCAAGGTCCATCTCATGCCTTTTTGGCAAATATCTCATGATCTTTGAAAGATTAAATTGGCAAAACAACATAATCCCTGAGAATCAAAGCCTCTTAAAGCCTGTAAACAATTATGATGCAACAATGTCAAAGAATAAACCCTTATCTATGAACCTATGGTATCCTTGACCAAAACCTGTAGCACCATACCTAAGCCAAAGCCAGCCATCCAAAGCACCCTTGTAGAAAACTATCCTCAACACCTAGAAGCCTTCACCTTAAAGCCCAAATTTAGAAGCCTTCACTATGAAGCCTAAAACCAAAAGCTTTCGCCATCAAGCCCAAATCTAGAAACCTTCGCCATGAAGCCCAAACCAAGAAGCCTTCACCATAAAATCCAAACCAAGAATCTTTCACCATAAAGCTCACTTCCAAAAAGCCTTCACCACGAAGCTCACTCTTAAAAGACCTTCATGATCTCCTCTAAGGCAAAATCTAACTAAGCCTTTCAAATTAATTACCTAGCCTGACCTTTTCCTCTAAAGCCAAGATTAGTCTTTAAGGTCCAGCATCCTAACCTAATCTCTCAAACAAAATCTAAAAAAAAAAAAAATAGCCAAACCTTCCAAATGAACTCACTAGAAGGCCATAACTTGACCGAGCATCTAATCTGATCTCTCACGAAGCCAAAACAGATTGAGCTTCCAAATGAACCTAGCCAAACTTGACTCAGCCTTCTAAGATAATGCACTCATTCTAAATAAATCTCCCCTAAAGCCAAAACTAGAAGGCCATAACTGACCAAGCCAAGTGCCAGACCTGACCTTCCCCAAAACTAGACCTGACCTAAACCTTATCATCTCAAAGGACTTGACCCTCCCTATTCAAGCTTTCCAATTTAGCCTTATGCCAAACATTATTGCAAACAGAACACACCTAAACCCTGCCCAACCTCTTCCAGCTATACTTGGTTTAACCTCCCAAAGTGACTTCTTCCTAGGCCAAAATAATAACCATTGACCAACTAGCCTTATAACTGACAAGCCCATTTCAATCCTAAGCTAGCCAATCAACCCAAAAAAAAAAAAACCAAACTGCTTTCCTTTATCATCCTCAAGTAGAGGCATCTCCCTTTCAAATATTCACCTTTCTAAAGTGGGGGCATCTTTCTCCTAGAAGCTCAGCACTTTCCTACCAAATTGACCCTTCATAGGTTCAAGGTATCTAATCATTGTATAGTCATATGCATTTCACAATAGAATAAGTTGTAAGTCAGACTTTCGAATTTGAATGGATCATCTCTTTCCTACCATACAAGGTCATCATCATTCCTACCAGATAAGAACATAATTTTTTTAGCTCCTACTAGAAAGGATAACCTTAGGATTTATACCTTAAACTTGAATTAGGTATCCCTTTTAATCGGACTCATCCTAGGATAGCCTTAGGATTCATACTTTAAATCTGAATTAGGTATTCCTTTTGATCAGACCCATCCTAGGATAGTCTTAGGATCTATACCTTAAATATGAATTACGTATCCCTTTTGATTAGACCCATCCTTAGATAGTCTTAGGATTCATATCTTAAATCTGAATCAGGTATTTCTTTTAATCGGACTCATCCTAGGATAGCCTTAGGATCCATACCTTCCCTTTTAATTAGAACCATCCTATGATAGCCTTAGGATTCATACCTTAAATCTGAATTAGGTATCCCTTTTGATCAGACCCATCCTAAGATAGCCTTAGGATTTATACCTCAAATTTGAATTAGGTATCCATTTTAATTGGACTCATCCTAGGATAACCTTAGGATCCATACCTTAAAAATGAATCAGGTATCTCTTTTAATCGAACTCATCCTAGGATAGCCTTCGGATTCATACCTCAAATATGAATCAGGTATCTCTCTTAATTAGACCATCCTAGGATAGCCTTAGGATCCATACCTTAAATCTGAATCAAGTATCTCTCTTAATCAGACTTATCTTAGGATAGCCTTAGGATCCATACCTTAAAACATTTCACCCATAAATGTTTAGATCATCTAAGCATCCCCATGGTTCCTTTTTTTTTCACCACTTTTTAAAAATCAACCATTTTCACCCAAACATGTCTAGACGCTGACTTAAATATCCATTTGGTTCATCTTACCATCCCTCATTCCAGGGTTCACTACCATCAAAATTGCCTTTTGCTCAAAGCTAATTCTAATGAGGGGGCAGCTGTGAACCCTCAAATTTGCACCCTTAGGATCCAACCACAGTTTGACACTTGCTAAGATTCGTGCGCTACTCATACGGCGGTCCTGCTAGCGGTTTAGAGGGCAAGGGTTAAAGGGACAGTGTCTCGTTGAAAAATAAATTTCTTAAAACTTGCACCTATAGATGATTAGCACTCGATTACGAACCCTTAGAATCAAAATGGGTTCAAATCGGAATAAAAACGGGTGAGAACGGGCTGAAAAATGAGCTGCAGCAGCTCACGGGTCGGCTATGGTTACCGCAGAGGTCCCTGCGATAGCCAATTGGCTACCGCAGCCAACCCTGCAATTACCACAAAGCCTTTTGCAATTATCACAGCCCATAAGGAGTTACTACAGTGCATTTTTCTTGCTTCCCACACCAAAAATTCACTTTTTTAAGCCCCCAAACTCCCCCTATAAATACCTTACACCTCTTAACAACTTGGACACATAATTACATGCTTCTATACGCTCCATAGAGCTTTTAAAACCCTATTTCTAAACTTTTCAATCATCAAAACCCTCTTCCTAAACCTCCAAATCTCTAAAATCTCATCCCAAAACCTCCTCCATCACATAAAATCTCATTCATAAGTTTCCTAATCATCTCATAACCCCATTCACAAGCCTCCTAATCATCTCAAGTTCTATTCTTAAGCTTTCTAATTAAGAAAAGGTTCAATTCAAGCCCTTTCTTTCAAAGGAAATTCGTGTTTCTCAAGCAAAGGTGTTATCCAAGTCCCTTTAAGAAGAGTTCACACTATTCAATAGTCCTTCTTCCACAAGGAGTGCTCGTAATATCCCTAAACCAAGGTGGAACTTAGATCCAGTGCTAAGCTTGCTCCCTGCATTCCTCACCAACGGGAGCCAAAGGTAAAAGTTCTTTCCTTTTCCTTTTCCTTTTCAATTTCAATCTCAAGATCTAAATATGAAAAGATCTAATTCTTTTGCTAATTAAAGTCTAACCTAATTAACAAATCTCTAAGCTCTTTAAAATCAATCAAAACATGATAAAAAAAGCAATGACTTAAAAACCTCTCCTTCGCAAGAAGAAAGAACTGCGTGGGGTTTGATTCTCATTCAAAGGGATACGCAAGCTTGCAGTCTCTAAGACATTCAACTCTGCTCAAATTAATAACTTCTTCTCTCTATCATCTTCTTCACATAGTTTAGGATTGAAATTACTTTTCTTAAATAAAAATAAAAATTTTAATTCTTTTTATTATAATTGTTTTAATATTCTCTTTCTTATTTTAGTTGTTTAGATTATTTGGGAAATGTGTGCTTTTCCTATAACCCATAAGGGCTAGAGGAAAGATTCTTTGATTTTTATATTTTGACTTGTAATATTTATAAGTAGTTTCTCCCTTATCTTTTTACATCTTATGATTATCATTATCTCATATTTGTCATGCATTGCACGAGTAACATTGTTCTATGCATCATATTATATCTATTCATGCATACATAAAAATTTCTTTTTACAAAAGCTATTTCGTATTTAAGCCAAACTAATTTTTTGTATTGTTTTAACCAAAATCTAGTCCCCAAACTCTCTTTGGTCATTTGAGAACTAGTGCTTTTCTTTGGGATAAATGATATAACTTTAGAGTCAATCAAATTGGATTTTTCCTTTAATTTTTCCAACTAAAATAAACAAAATTAAAGTGGCAACTCTTTTTGCAAATTACAACTTACAAAATACAATTTTTCTAAACTCATAGCAAGTTCCAATCGTGATGTTTCTCCCAAATAGGCATTTTCGATTCTCTTTAGTAAATCATACCGGGTGCTCGGGCGAGGCCTCACAGTTAGTCTCAACAGATTGTATGAGACTCACCCCTCTTTATAGTATCAAAGCCAAGGAAACCCTAAATTCTCTTTTTCTCTTCGCATCTCTTTAGTTTTCTTCTTCTTCTCTTCACCATGTCTGTCAACACTAATCAATCTTCTTCTCCTTCTTCGTCCGGAATCACCAACTCGAATACTCAATCCCATTCATTCCACTCAGTTTTTGCCGTGAGCAACATCAGAAACCATGTGTTTATTGTACTTGTTATTCATTAATATATATATTCAAGTGTGTTGGTCTCAATAGATTGTATGAGACTGACCCCTGTATACATTGATTTTAGCTAAACCATATATTAATCTCATAGGTGTCAGCATTGGATTTCTAAAATATATTTTAGTAACTATTGCATCTAATCTAATTACATTTTTGATAAATTGAACTAGTATACTGTAATAAGGTATCTCTCTATCCATATTAATAAATCCTGAGCAGCCATTTAGTTAGGCCACCCATAATTGGTTTGGACTATTTTGCCTTCCCAATAAATAATGAAAGCCGTGCTTTTCCCATAACTTATTGTTTAACATTCAAAAGTGAACAAAGTAAATTAATGCAAAATTATATTTATATATTTAACTAAACCCTATTTAAATACAACAACTCACATATAATATCATTATAAATATATTCAATCCCAATTAATAAATATTTTCATTAGTTATATAAAGCGTAATAGTACTTATACTCAATGAAAAATAAAAGTTATTTAATCCTCTATAAATAAATAATAATGCCCTAATAATTTATTCCTTATATTGAAGCAGATTTTTAATATATATAATTATCTTTCCAGATATTAATTTGAATTAATAATAAATTATTAAAACATGATTATGTACAACCATAATTATAATGACAAAAAAAATGTTATATTCTGTCCTTATAAGCACATTCATTAACAATTCTCTCAACAAATATTATTAAATTAGTAAAATAAATAATTTTACCATTTAATTAAGTTATTAAATAAATATTCTTATTTTATATGTGCAATTATTATGAAAAACTGCCACTTAATTATTTAACCACTAAATTATTTTCTTTGCTATTTTTAAAAAAAAATTCCCAATAACCAATTTTTCAAAAAATGATATTTTACTAAAATGTTTTTTAATATATATAGCCTTTGCCCTAACCTTTATATTTTTTTTTCACTAATTAGAATTTTACAAATAGTATTTATACTTATTTTTATTATATATAAATAATTTTTAATCTAACCTTTTAATTTTTTTTTACTTATAAATTTTTATTAACATTAATATGTATTTTTCATTCTATATAATATTATCGTTTATCCTTTGACTCCTTTTGGTTTTACTTTTTTTTTTTTGACATTTTATTTACTAATTTACCTTCATTAGTATATATTTCTTACCAAAATTATACCAATAATATATTTTTCTTTTACCTACACAAATTATTTTATAAATACTTACACATTATTTTACTTTGTTTTTTGTTTTAATTAAAAATTCTTTACCAATCATATGGTAAAGAACATTATTTTTAATATAACATTTAACTGATAATAAACTAACTTACTAATAAATTAACTAATTTACTAAAAAATAACATTATTTTTAATTTAATTACTTATTGTAGTTAACAATTACTTTTTATAAATCCTTTAAATACTAATAATAATGTGCAAAAAAAAATTATTTCAATATCATTAAAATTTATGTATAACATATTAAAAGAATTATGTAGAGGGCACAAAGAACAAGAGAAATTTATGAGTAGGATAGTCAGCAGATAGTGAAATTGGGGGTGGTATATATAAACACCCATTTTCGCCACATTTTTTTTACAAACTAGTAATTTATGCCACTTTTTTTTCTTGGTTTAATGAAAGGAATCTCATGCCTTATCCACAATTTGTGCCACTTTTTTTTCTTTTTTTTTTTTTTTTTTTGATTTAATGCATAAAATCTTCCTATTAATGCATCTTTTGCATAATTCGCTATTTTTTCCCATGGCTTTTATGTAAGTCGCCATTTTTCCCTTGGAGATGCTTTCCAAAGACAACATTCCTTGAATGCCTAGAGAAAAGGTTGATACACAATTTTTTTGCCAATTTTTCAAGTTATATTAAACTTTCTGCCATTATTTTTTTCATGATTTGATCTGCCACACGTCCATTGCTACAATTCCGCCATTTTTTATTATATTAACTAGTTTTCCACTATAATTTCTTGTGATTTATACATTTTCTACCATAATTGTTAGTAGAAACATATTTTTGCCAAATATTTTTTTTTTGGTTTTTAAAGTAAAACTTCTATTTTTGCCAAAAAATTTTGAGCTTTTGACTTTTCAACTGAAATTCACCCTAATTTGGGAAATTTTTTACAAACCACCTATTTTTAGAATTTATTTTTCCAAATATACTAATTTAGTCAACTGCTCCTATATCAGTTTGTTGCATTTCATAGTAAGAGAAAGTTTCTAAAGCGAGAAGTAAAGAGCTTGTAGGAGGAGTGTTGATTATTGCTTTCCATTTTCTTTTGTTTTTCTTTATAAATCTATGCTCGTGAATTTGTTCTTGTTTCATTTGTTAGAAGTAGAGGATTGGGTGAAATTAGGATAAAGAAAGAAAAAGAGAAAATGGGCATAAACAAGGAAATGAATTTCAAAAAAATAATAATAATAAATGTGGTAATGAATGATGGAAGAAAGATGGTTAGAATAGAAAATTAAATTGTAATCGATGGGCATTTTAAACTTTTTATAAAATTCTAACAAAAAAAGTAATAGAATGACCACTTAGTATAATGGAATCAAACATTAAGAATTAAAGGGTGACTTTTTCAGACTGTAGGAACAAAGTCATTATTTAAGATAAATCTCATAGACTAAATAATACTTTAACCTTTTATATAATATTAATTATATATATTTAATCATGCATATATTATGAAAGGGGATAAGTACATTTACATAAAAGCCCCCTCACTAAGTTTTTTTTTTAATTATATATTTATAATGGATAATATGGTCATTTATTAATTAAATAATATAATTATCTAATTATATTCAATTTAAATAACAAATGATGAATTCAATTAGAATAAGGAAAAATAAAATAATATTATATTACTATTATTTTTATATTTTTAGATTTATGAGAGTGAAAATTTGAATTGAATGTGAGTGTCGATGTGTATTCAAATGGGTATACTAAGTGTATTATTGATGATTAACTAAAGTAAATTTAATAATCAAATTATATAAATATTTCTTCATGATAATCTTAAAAGTCGACAAATAAGATTTCGGTCTCATGATATTTATTTGAGAAATTTTATATCATTTTAATTGAAAATTTTACTTACTATATAATTTTATACTTAAGTAATAAAAAAAAAAACTGATCATTAAATCTTCAATAAGGAAAAATAAAAGTCTAAAATAAGTATTTATATCTTTAACAAGTTTTAACTAGTCACAATGAAGATCAACGTGCAAAGTACGCTACAAAAATCTAGTATATATAAATGTATGGAAGAAAGAGATAAGCAAAATTACTTAAGAGTCATTCATTAAGTTCTTTTTAATTGTGTATTTATAATGAATAATATGGTCACTTATTAATTAAATAATATAATTATCTAATTATATTTAATTTAAATAGGAGAAAATGAATTCAATTAGAATAAGAAAAAAATAAAGTAATTATTATTTAATATATAATTAATTATATTTAATATCTAATTATATTTAATTAAGAAAAAATAAATTCTATTAGAATAAGAAAAGAAAAAAAAATTATTTATATATATAATTAATTATATTTAATTTAAATAAAATTAATATAATATATCAATTTTCAAGTTCGTATTGTAGTATTACTATTACTAATTTAGCCTATTAATTTGAAAAAATAGTTAATTTTTTAATATATTACCTTTTATATTTATAAGAATTCTTATCAAATACAATAAAAGATAAAATTTCAATTATAGCTCTACTTTTATTTTAGGATATAGTGTAAAACTTTATGGGAAACAATTAATTTATCCCAATAATTAATTATTAAGGATTTTGAACATATAATTCTCACAATTGAAATTAAAAACACATACCTGAAAAATTTAATACGATGAACATGATACAAACCTTAAAAATAAACTGATTTTTCTCTCTTAACCCTTTTGTTTACGGCGGCTTAATTGATTGAATAACCCTTATGTTAATGTATGTGTGTATGTGTAAACCATAATGAGTAGAAAGATGACTAATTTATAATTGTTACAACTTAATCTGGTACGTCCATCACATAACTAAATGAACGGTCAGAATTAATTAGCTATTTAAATTATTATTTGGGCTTTATGGGTAGCCCAATATTAAGCCACATTCCAATATTCTCCTATTTGGCCTAATCATAAAATAATCATAGAATTAAATAGCTTAATTTTAAGTACACGAAAATTAATATTGTAAGTTCAACATAAGTGACTTAATATGATGAAATAATAAATGCGAGTTATGGCAGTTGTATATTATTTATGCAACATACTTCCTTCCATATACTACAACATTTACTACTCACCATATTAAGTCCATAATTAATGATATAAATTGTGAACTCTCAATTTTACACCCTCAACATCAAAATGCAGCTTTAGTACTTGCTAAGTTTAACACATTGCGTAGAGCTATTACGATGGTCTCGCTAACCGGTTAGAGGGCGGGAGTTCGGGGGCATCGCCTCCAAAAAAAATTTTTTAGCCTTCAATTACATTGCTACTAGACATCCAAAATTCTCAAACTTCATACCAACAACTAATATCTAAAAAAAAAAAAAAAAAAGAGTGCCACGTCAGCAGTCGGTGCCGCCACCGACTGTTTGGGCGGCGCTGCCACCCTCCTGGGCGGTGCGCCGCCCGAGTCTCCGACAGCGCTGCCCAGAGGCCTAGTGGTGCCGCCTAGATTGCTCGCCTGTAGTCCTCAAAATACCCCCAATCTGATTTTTCAACTTTTTCTAGCTCTACCCTTTTGGTCTTTTCACTTTTCCACTTCTCAAACTACCCTCACTCACTTTTCCTATAAATACCTCCCCATTTCCTCTATTTCAACACATTTCTTGAATTAGTATTGATAGTTATCTACTAATTCCTCTCTTCTTCTCCCTCCAACCACTCTCTAATTAATTAATTAATTTTTTTAATTAATTAATTATCTCATCCTAACCAAGTTAATTAATCTTTTTAATTAGCTAAAACTCTTTTTTTTTAAATTAAAATTAATTAATTAATTAATCACTTTTTTCCAAAATCAAATTAATCATTTTTTTTAATCCACCTTTCATCCAAATTAATTAATTAATCCTTTTAATTAATTTATCACTTTTTTCCAAAATCAAATTAATCCTTTTTCTTAATCCACTTTTTATCCAAATTAATTAATTAATCTTTTTAATTAATTAATCGTTCTATCCTTTTTATCATATTAATTAGTTAATTAATTTTTTAATTAATTAATTAATCTCTCAATTAATCCAATCACCCAGTCTCGATAAAACAGAATTTCAATCCGGTAAAACCCTCCACACATCAAAAGTTAAGGTATCAGCCTTTTTATCTTAAAACAACCAAACCAAAATTAATCTAATCAACTCCTAAACCTCTCCACTTAATCGTGAAATAAACTACGTGAGTTTTGATCCCCATTCGATGGGGTACGTAGGCATGTTTGGAATCTAAATCTAAATCTCAAATCCAAATCCCAATCAATCTCTTTCCCCCCCTTTTTTTAATTAATGTATTTTATGAATGTCTCATTTTAATTTTCTCATTACACTCATATCATATTCATGCATATTACTTACAATTATCATTTTATAAATGTTATTCATGAAATCCAATTTTCAAGTCAAATTAAACTTAAGAGCCAAATTTAGATTATTTAAAACTAAAAATCTAGTCCTCGAACTCAACCTGGTTTAAAGGCTAGTGATTTTTATCCTTAGGCAAATTAATTAAAAAATTAATGAATTGGAGTCAATTTGGATTTTTTCGTTAATATTTTTCCAACTAAATAAAATTAAGGTGGCGACTCATAAAAATTATTTTCAAAATCAATCAAATCCGAACCCAAGGGTTTCATCGTGAGTCTAAATCCGAATGAGCATCTCAGTTCCCTCTAGCAGACCGGGTCAGTGCTTGAGCAAGGCCTCACATAAATAAATTTCTTCATGGTCCATCATTATGTCTTAAAGACATTCCTATTAAAATATTAAAACATAAATGTGTACACCATTATGTAACAGGAAATCATTAATGCAGTATCAAAAACATATAATTGAGCTCAAATTGCTAATGTCATCATTTCTATCATTCAAGGTTACAACCAAGACCCATTCTATGTACATGTTCCTTAAATATCTTTGGTTGTAAACTCTTAGTTAACGAATCTGCAATCATCATATCAGTAGCAATATGTTCAATAGATAGTCTTTGTTTCTGAACTTTCTCCTTAACGACAAAATACTTTAATTCCATATGTTTGGTACCTTTTGAATATTTGTCGTTTTGGAGAGAAATACTGTAACGGAGTTATCACAGTAAATTTTCAGCGGCTTGGTAATGGTGTTGACAAAGCAAAGTCCTGAAATAAAATTCCGCAACCACAAAGCATGAATTGTGGCTTTGAAACATGCCACAAACTCTGCTTCCATAGTGGATGAAGCAATGACAGGCTGCTTAGCACTTTTCCATGATATTGCTCCATTTGCTAAAAGAAATAGATAACCAAACGTGGATTTTCTGCTATCAAGACATCTAACAAAATCTGAATCTGAGTATCCAATCACCTCTAAATGATCAGACCTTGTATACATGAACATATAATTCTTTGTTCCTTATAGGTACCTCAAAACTTTCTTTGCAGCTTTCCGATGGCTAATTCTTGGATTGCTTTGATATCTACCTAAACAGGTTTGCAGATACATTATACTACCTACAATTGAAGCATAAGGAATTGACTCCATTTTCTTTCATTCTATATCATTCTTTGGATATTACATGAGACTAAATTTGTCCCCTTTTTGGATAGGAATAATTCCTGCTGAATATTTGTTCATGTTAAATCTTTCAAAAATTCTTTTGATATAAGCTTTCTGAGACAGTCCTGATAATCCTTGTGATCTCTCAAAGAAAATTTCAATTCCTATCACATAGGATGCCTCTCCCATATCTTTCATTTCAAAATTCTTACAGAGAAAATCTTTATTCTCATACAGTATATGCAAATCATTAGCAGCAAGTAAAATATCATTAACATATAGTACCAAGAAAATAAACTCACTCCCACTGATCTTTTGGTATAAACATCAATCAACAATGTTTTTTTCAAAATCGAAAGATGTTATGGTATCATTAAACTTGAGATACTATTGTCGGGAAGCTTGTTTAAGCCTATATATTGACCTCTTAAGTTTACACACCAATTGACCTTTTGTTGAGAAAACTTCAGGTTTGTCCATAAACATTTCCTCTTCAATATCTCCATTAAGAAAAGTTGTTTTCACATCCATTTGGTGTAACTCTAAATCATATTGAGCCACCAATGCCATTATAATTCTTAATGAGTCTTTCTTTAAGACAGGTGAAAAAGTTTCATTATAATCAATGCCTCATTTCTGAGTATAACCCTTGGCAACAAGTCTGGCTTTATATCGTTCGATATTGCCATTTGAGTTGCATTTGGTTTTAAGAACCCATTTACACCCAACTCATTTAGAACCTTCTGGCAATTCAACGAGATCCCAGACTTTGTTGTCTTCCATGGATTTCAACTCTTCTTTCATAGCATCAATCCCATTTTCAGACTCAACACATTTTATGGCTTGTGAGTAAGAAATTGGATCTTTATTGATTCCAATATCAACAACAGAATCTTACAAATAAACCACATAATCATCTAAAATGACTGACTTTCTTTCTCTTTGAGATCTCCTCAAAGGCATTTCTTGTGATTCATATGCAATAGTTGGCTATGAGTCAGTTTCTTGTGAGTGAGTGTCTTCATTCAAATGTTGTTCAGTATTTTCATTAATTACTGGAACAATATTTGGATTAGTGTTTGTTCTTTCATTCAAATATTATTTAGTATTATTTTGATCCTCATTAATTACTGGAACAATATTTAGAACATTTATGGATGAAGAAGTCTTTATGGTTAAAGGAATATCTAACTTCACTTCCTTAATATCCATATTTTGTCGTTCATCACTCCCACTAACTTCACCATTTTCAATGAATCTATCATTTCCAGTTTCCATAATTCTAGGACTATGGCCTAGATAGTAAAACCTAAATCCTTTAGATTTCTCTAAGTAACCAATAAAGTAACCACTAATCGTTCGAGAATCTAATTTCTTTTCATGTAGATTATAGATTCTTGCCTCTGCTAGGCAACCCCAAACATGCAAATGTCTTAAGTTAGGTCTCCTTCCAATCCACAATTCAAAAGGAGTTTTTGGAACTACCTTACTAAGGACCTTGTTCAACAAATACATTGCAGTTTTAAGGGCATACATCCACGAAGATTTAGGTAGTGAGGAGTTACTCATCATACTCCTAACCATATCCATCAATGTCCTATTTCGCCTTTCTGCTACACCATTTTATTGAGGTGTGCTTGGCATAGTATACTGTGCACATATGCCATGTTTTTCAAGAAATTTTGCAAATGGACCTGGATATTATCCTGACTCATCATATTTCCCATAGTATTCACCACCTCTATAAAATCTTATGATTTTCACATTTTTGTCTAATTGCCTTTCAACCTCAGTTATGTATACCTGAAGGGCATCTAATGATTGAGATTTTTCTTTAAGCAAATAAACATAACCATAACATAAAAAATCATCAATAAATGTGACGAAATACTTTTCTCCACCAAAAGATGGAGCATCAAAAAGTCCACAAATATCAGTGTGTATGATTTCAAGAAACTAAGTGCTTCTCGTGGCTCCTTTCTTGTTATGTCTGGTTTGCTTTCCTTTTATGCAATCCACAATACACTTAGATTAGTAAAATCTAGATCCGGAAGAATCTCATTCTTTACTAATCTTTCTAACCTTTCTTTGAATACATGACCTAAATGTTTATGCCACAAGTAAACATAATTTTTATTCACAGCACTACGCTTAATTCCAACATTATTATGAACAACAAGTAAGGATTCAACAAATTTATCATTAAGTTTCAATTTATATAAACCATCAAGAAGAATAGTAGAACCAATACATAAGGTGTTCTTAAATAAATTAAAACAACCATATCCAAAATCTGCTTTAAAACCAATAGCATCAAGTTTTGAAACAGAAACAAGGTTCCTAGAAATTGAAGGTACATAAAGAGTTTCTAAAATATCAAGTTGATAACCAGAACTCAAAATTAATCAATAAGTCTCTATGCCTTCAATTAGAGCCTTCATACAGTTTCCCATAAAGAGAAAATTATTATTTGGGTTTATGGTTTGGATCATAAGAAATCCCTACATAATGTTGGACACATGAGTTGTAGCACTAGTATCAAGCCACCAAGAATTCAAAGGAACTTCAAATAAGTTTGATTCAAAACAAACAGAAACGTAATATTTACCTTTCTTTTCGAACCAAGCTTTACGTTTCTGGCAATCTTTTTGCCAGTGTCCAACTTTCTTACAGAACTTGCATTTGTCTGCCTTTTGTTCCTTTTGATATGCCTGTGAAGCATTAGTAGGCAACTTCCTTTTCTTAAACTTGTTGGCTTTCACTTTTAGTCCTTTACCATCTTTTGATACATTAGGTTAACAGTGTGACTCCCTTGTTTCTTCAATCTTGCTTCCTCTTGAGTAAGCTTACTAGACAATTCATTAACATCTCACTTTTCCTTTATAGTGTTATAATTAATTTGAAAATGTTCATACTTAGGAGGTAGGGAATTCAAAATGAACTGTATCATAAATTAGTCATCTACTGTCATTCCTAATATCTTTAACCTTGCTGCAATATTAGTCATTTTAATAATGTGGTCCTATATACTTCGCGACCCAGTATACTTCATGGTCGTGAGCTCTACCATAAGGGTAACAACAAGTAACTTGTCTACAAAACGAAATTATTCTTCCACAAATTTCAAGTATTGTCTTGCACTTTCAGTTTGTGGAATAGTTGTCTTAATGTTGTTGGCAATAGTTATTCGCGTGAACATAAGGCTTAATCTATTAGACTGTTCCCATGCCTTATGGTATAATTTCTCTTCCTCACTGCATTCATCTGTAAGAGCAAGAGTTTGATTTTCTAATAGTGCTAAGTCAAGATCCAAAACACCTAAGTGGAAATTGACTTGTTCACTCTATTCAGAGAAATTCAAATCATTGAAAACGGTAATAGAAAAAACTTGAGAATGAAGAGAAACAGCTATAATATTATACATAAAATGCTCACATTATAACAAACTCATTATGGATTCAAAATAAATAAACATTAAAAGTATATTATAGTTCCCGTTTGGGTGGATATTGTAACACACTATTATTATTTAAAATGCCAATGATAATTAATTACAAGTAAATAAATATTTCAAATCAAACCATATTTGTCATCTTTGGATGTACAAATATATTGACCAAAATATTAATTTACTCTTATTATGTTTAATCTTTCATAAAATAATTAAATTTACCTTTGGGTGAATTAAAAGGCTATGAAATATTAAACATCAATTTATCATTAACTTTATTTACTCACAGGCATTTCATTAAACATTACAGGTAATTAATTAATTTATGTATGTTATCATTATAGTTTGGCCACTTTGGTGACTAACAAACAACATGCATAAAATTCATGCATAAACTAAAACTTTATTTTAATGATATGCATTTATATGAAATAGTAATGCGGAAACTTATATATAAATGCAATCAGAAAATTCCATTATTCTTTATATATATACACAAACCTAATATGCATATTAATCAAATTCCTAATGTCAATAATCTAATAACATGTATATCACTAATTCAAACATTAAAACAATCATGGCCACCGAATTCAAATATTAAAACAACCGAAATCATGAACATGAATAAACATCATTGCAAACAAAACATCAATTGCAATTTAAATATTTAATAAACATTAATGTACAATTTGGTTGTTGAAAACTTGAATACGAGATGAACGAACCCACGCCCACAGCGATCTTTCATAACCAAACTTGTACAATTCGTGCTGTTTTGATTTTCAACCTTTTTTTTTTTTTTCGAATGGTGAACTTAAAAAAAAAAAAAAAAAAAAAAAAAAAAAAAAACCTATGGCCACCAAATCATGTGAACTTCAACACTTTATAATTCGACCACGATTCTCAACCTCCTTTTTTTTTTATTAATAAACATTGATCAAGTAGTTTTTGCCAAAATTTAAGAGAGAACAATAATAAAAATACTTTACAAACATGAACGGAGAAATTATATATCCAAAAATCATGCTTTGATATCACATGTAAAACTTTATAGGAAATAATTAATTTATTCTAATAATTAATTGTTAAGGATATTGAACATATAATTCTCACAACTGAAATTAAAAACACATACTTGAATAATTTAATGCAATTGACATGATACAAACCTTAATAATAAACTGATTTCTCTCTCTCTTGACCCTTTTGTTTACGACCGCTTAATTGATGGAATAACCCTTATGTTAATGTATGATGTATAAACTCTAAAGGGTAGAGAGAGAACCAATTTATAATTGTTACAACTTAATCTGGTACGTCCATCACATAAGAGCATTATGGTACCTATGAACCCTTTTATGCATAAATCCTCGTGCTGATGTGGGAAATCATCAAAACCTGTGCACATAGTTTTAACCCGATAGATAGAGATAGTATATTCACCTCAACTAGAAGGGGCAGTTCTAGCCTTGGAGCTTGATCATCTTTATGCTTTTTTAGAAGATAGGAGTTGGAATTTAGTATGATACCACCTCTTCTTTATAAGTTCGTGTGATTAAGACAACAACCATCACTCTATATGTTATAAGTTATGAGTTGATTTCTACGAACCTTGCTAAATTGCAACTATGAACTATGAATCATGAATTATGAACTATGAACTATGAACCCTTCTGAGAGATATATGTTATTGTACAAGTTATATTGTTTACTCATTGAGATCATCTATCTCACTCCTTTTTCTTGTGTGGTTTCATAAGAACATTATGAAGAGGTAAGGTGATAGCTCAAGAGATCTATTGTGCTTGAGAGATTTCCTTGTCAAAGTCATTTTACATTCTAAGATATGGAGAGTCACTCTTAGATGTTTCGGGAGTTTTATTTTTGGAACATTATTCATTTGATGATTTATTTGGAGTCTTAAATGTTCTGTTCTTATGGATTGTATTCAAAGTATTTTTAAACTATTCTTCCTCTAATTAAGGATTTTCTTTATTATTGGTTATTTAAATACATGTGATTTTGGTACGATCCTAGGCAGTGTTTAACAGTACATGAGTGGGTTCTACGAGCATAGGTGATCTTATGTCTTTCTATGTTTTAAGACTGTCATATCTCAAAATTTGGGATGTGACTATATATATATATATATTTATATATATAGTCACATCCCAACTTTTGAGATATAACAGTCCTAGAATATGAAAAGATATAAGATCACCTACGCTATATATATAACAAGGACAAAATAATTCAATGTCATTCTTATAAAATCAATTTATTTTTTAATAATCAAACTTAAGCAATATATATATAAGCTGGAATTAAAATACCAAAAATATTTTTTAATAATAATAATAACAACTTAAACTTTAAATAAATAAATTAAAATCAATATTTTTTTAAATTTTGTAACATAGTTCTTCAATAAATAAATTATAATAAATCAAAACATAAATCGTTAATTTCATAAAATATTTTTATCTCATAAAATATACATAATTTTTTTCATTATTTATAAATATATATACATACATTGATAAAATTATAATAAAAGTCTAAAAATAAAAATTTTCGTAATTATTTCGAGTATCTTATAAATATTATTTAAGATATAAATTTAATAAAATATAATTAATTAATTAATTAGTGTACTCTCTTATAAAATAAGAATTCTTAAGATTATTAAAAAATTTTGGGTTATTACAATCAACTGGGCCCATTATTAATCCAAGTAAGATTGAGTAAAAGTTCTTTTGTTATTCCAAATTTTGAATTGTAACATACATTCTGGTTTAAGATTTCAATGATTATTTAAGTGATTAGACAAGAGTTACACATTATCTTCGGGCCATAGGCTTGTAAAAGAAAAAAAAAAATAATAATAAATAAATAAATTTACGACATATGTTCTATTTTTTTTTATATTTTTAATATTTATAACCGCTCAATTTTCTGTTTTCATATTTATACCTTTCTAATTATTTTAAATTTTTTTTCGCTTTTAATTTCTTAAGTTTATTTTGTAATGAATCATTAATTTAATAGAAGTTGTAATAATTTTGATTTAGTCCAATAAATATTTTATAGTTTTCTTTTTGAAAAATTATCTCGTTTTAACATTTATTTTTTTTCAATTTTCTTCAAAAATAAATTTAAATATTACATATTACTATATACTAATTTTTTGCTAAAAGTATTTTGCTTTTTGTTTAATATATATTATTTGTTGTGACTTTTTATATAATTCGAAATCAATAGCTTGTATAAATAGTAGTAGATACTAATTTCATTGTGAAAGTATATTGAATTTTATTTAATATACATATTCCATAAATTAAATGTTGAACAATATTATATACTAGTTATTTGTTAAAAGTATACTTTTTTATTTTATGTATATTATTTGTTGTGACTTTTTATTTTGTTTAAAATTCATGACTTGTATAAATAATAGTAGATACTAATTATATTTTGTAAGTATATTGAATTTGTTTTATATGCGAATTGTTATATACTAAGAAATATTAAACTTTATGGTAATATATATTATTTGCTGTCAATACTAAAAGAATACTAAATTTTATGATAATGTATACCGTTTGATGTGATTTATTCTTTTTTTTTTTAATGAGAGATTAGTGTCTCTAATTTTATATTATTTTTTAAATTCTAAAATTGATATTTTATACTTTTTGTTAAAAAAAAAAATAAAAACCTAGCTAATTTGAAAAAATAAGAAAAGTAAATGTATAAATTTATAAGATGTGAAGTAGAATCAACATAAATTTTGTGATGGTATATCATCATATACCTTTTACACCAATCCAATCAACAAATGAGAGTTTTTTCTTTTTTTTTTTTAGGTTTAGACTAAACTAACAAAATTACTTAATAGAAGAGAAGCATTTAATTATGATTAAAACTATTTAATTAAAAATAGAATAAATAAAAAGAAATTAAAATAATAAATAATAATATACTTATAAATATATAAATACCACTTGAAATTTTGAGAAGCAATTTTATATGATATTAATTAATCTATTATAATTAATTTTTAAATTTTTATAAAATAAATAATTATTTATATGGGTAATATTATTGTAGAAATAGTGAGATCTTACTTGGTATCAGAGCCTAACGAAATGATATGATCATATAAGTTAATGTTATGCAGAAGGAAGGAAAGAACACCTTGAAATATGGCTTCTGAAACCTCCAACAGTTTAGTTCATTTATCTTCTTCTCTTTCATTACCAGACTATTGTAAAAAGACCTTAGCCTACAAAATTGAAAATCTAGTTGAGTATTCATATGTCCCTGTGTGAGGCTTCGCCCGAGCACCAGTCCGATCCGCCGAGAAATCGAAATGTTTTTTTGGAGAAACTCCACGATTAGAACTCGCTATGAGTTCAAAAAATTAATTTGTGTATTTTGAAGGTTGAAAAGTGAGTCACCACTTTAATTTATTTATTTTAATTGGGAAAATTAAAGAAAACCCAACATAATCAACTCCAAAAATGATTTGACTTATCCCAATGGAAAAATGCACCAATCCACGAGTGACCAAGGAGGGCTCGGGGATCAGATTTTGGTAATTACACAAGTAAGAAAAATATGATTTTTCTTTAGTTTAGCTAAAAATGTAAAATAACTCTTAAAAATGAATTTTTGTGTATGCATGAGCAGGAATATAATGATGAATGAAATAGATATATATATATATATGATGTAATGGAATGACAATAACAAATAAATAGGCAAAATAAATCCTACTTAATTATTACAATATCAAAACAAATGAAATAGGGAGGATCTTTCCTCTAGCCCTTATGTGTACTAGGAAAAGCACACAATCCCCTAAGGTAAACTAAAAATAAAATCACAAATAAAGGATTAATTCAAATAAAGTCAAAGCAAAGAGGAAAATAATATTGAATAAAAAGATTTTGGAGTTGATGCCTTTCAGAATGGCAGCCTGCGTATCCTATTGAATAGGAATCAAACCCTATGCAGTTCTCCCTTCTTGTGAAGGAGGGGTTTTAAAAATGTATTGGTTTGCTTATTAACTTAATTCTGATTCTTAAATTAATAAGTTTTAGATCTTTTCAGTTTTATACCTAAAGAGAATTCTAAATCTGAATTTAGAATTTTGAAAATAAAGGAGGATTATACCTTTGCTTTTCTTGGCTTTCGAATGAATGGAACTAGTTTTGCTCCAGATCTCAACTCCACCTTGAATTCAAAGGAAACTTGAAATCTGGATCTTAAAGCAACAAGTGTGTTAGTATACGAAAGAATTTATGCTTTGAAATATGTCTCAACTGCTTTGAAATCTCTTGAATTGCTTTGGATTGCCTTGAAAATCATGCCAAATGAGGTTGGAGGAGGCTCTATTTATAGAGCTGCCAGAGGGGGGTCCGGCGGTACGGACGGTAGTGTGTGGGCAGCGCCGGTAGCATGGGCGGCACGGCCGACGCGCTGGCCGTCCGAGCGGCAGGGCAGGCAGCCGGCCTCAACTTGGTGCCTCCCATGGCGGCACAGACTGGACGCTGGCGGCACAAAATGCGTGCCACCTTCTGGGCGGCACGACAAACGTGCCTCCCATACGTCAGCGCGCCACTTCATGCGGTTTGACCTGTTTTCATTCGTTTCGGGCCCGTTTTAGTTCCGATTTGAGCTTGATTTGATCCTATGGGTTCGTAACTAAAAGACGGTCGATGGAAGGTGAAAGATTCAGGAAATTTATTTTTTCAACGGGGCGCTGCCCCCTTGACCCCTGCCTGCTAATTGGCTAGCGGGACCGCAGTATGCGTAGCGCCCTATTCTTAGTAGGTGTCAAGTTGTAGCCGAATCATAAAGGTGTAAATTTGAGGGTTCACACCCTAATGATGCTCAAATCTCTACACGTGTATTAGGACTCTTATTTCTACGCGTAGACCAATAACTAAGGAGTATGTTTAATCTTTTAGATTGGATCAATGTACTCTTCAAGCAACTAATGCAGAGGAGTATGTTACTCTTCAAATTCCATCTTCTCTCATTACAAGATAGAAACAAGAAGGATATACTCATTTTCATTTGGGAGCTATTCGAATAGTATTTTCTTTTCATGGAAGAAAAGGTTTACCTGTAACAGCGAAGATGAGCTTGCTGGATACTAGATTTGTCAATCATTAACATGCTGTAATTGGAATTGTGTTGAAAACTTTGAATGCTGGAAGCATAGTTTTTACCTTTTCCCCTTATGTCAATCTTTCTCTTTAAGATCCTAATCTTTCAACAGCTTTTAAAATCCAAGTGCAAATTGCTGGTGCTGCACAGATTTCTACTTCAAAGGCTGCTACTCTTCACCATCAACTGATTTTTAGAGTACAGAATCATACTCTTGATCTTCCTTCTCATGGCACTTCCTCATATGCCTTATTACTTTTAGCTGATGGAGATGATGATATTCCCACTATTGTGCAAATTCCCAAACAAATTTCCAGAGATGAGCTTATTAAGTTCATGCCTCTTGAATGGCTTACTAATTATGAAAAATTTCATGAAGACTCTCAGCCTGTTCAGACTAAGTCTTCTTCTTTTTAGAAGAGGGAGGATGGGACAGTAAAAATAATCTTTCAGCCTCCCAGAGTCTCCACTTTAATGATGATTTCTCCAATTTCCCAACCTCGAGAAAAGAACATTTCAATTCACAGTTTCTTTCCTAAAGGAGACCATATTTATGTCTCAAAAATTAAAAGACATTTCATATGGGATGCTCTAGGTAGTGGAATGTGTTTCATCATGCACCTGCCAAGATGAAGATGAATGTTTAGAATCTAAGTCCAAACCCAGATGTCACTCATCTCATTTGTACATTTGAAAGCCAAGAGACAAAGATGATGATGATAGTCCATGGATTGGAATTCATTATTGGGTTTTAGAAAAAGAAGCAAGAGAACTCTTCAGCTTAAAAAGCTTATAACATTATATGAAGCCTTTACCCAATTACAAAAAGGCTCTTCAACAACTTAAATCTAAACAATGCAAGCCTCTTGCTCCCCTACCGGTTGTTCCAACTGTTCAGCCTTGTATGATGTTCACTGCTACAGATTTAGAAGACTTTCCTCCTTTAACAAGGATAGCCAATTCTCAATCCAGAATAGTTTTTGCTCCCTATGTTGTTCCACAAACTGTCACACCAAGTGGTCAATATGAAGAACCAAAGCCATTTAAAACTATTTTGAACTGGCACACTGATAATGCCATAACTCAAAATAAGTTCCTTTAAAAAATTGACCAGAAACTGGATCAAATTACTCTGCAATAAAATAATCAAACTTCATTTGTCCAAAAAATCCATAAAGAGTTTTCTTCTCAAATTGGACAATGGCATCAATAACTTCGTCAACTCATTGAAATTTGGCAGAGAATTCATGCAAAACGAAGCTGAAATTAGAAGGGTAAAAGCAGAACCAGCAAAAGTAAAAGCTGATATGGCTAAAGCTAAACCAGTGCCTGCTTCTTCAAAACCTTTCTTTGAACCTTCAAATCCATTTTACCAATCTTATTATCCTCCTCCTATTGACTCTTATAACCCATTCAAAATGACTTATGAAGCTTTTCATCAGCCTCCTCCTCCTCAAACTCAACCAACGATGAGTCTTTCATCCTCTAAATCAATTGATGCAGAAACACATTCTCCAAGACAAAAGCAGTCATGGAAAGACAAACTTTCCATGTTTTCCCAAAGCATGGCTTCCTTGGTAAAAGGAGATTGTGATAATTCAGAAGACTCCTCTAATGAAGATTTCTCTTTAGATGCTTTAGACTCTCAACAATTGGCTGATATAACTCAAAATCTTGCCGTTGAAGAAATTTCTTCCAACAATCCTTAGAGGAATACTGGAACCACATTTGAGAAAACTCCTTATTCAGCAGAACAGTCTGCTCCTCCTAATCCAACTCCCATGGAAAGCTAGCCTAAAGCTTATGTGGACTTTCCAAATGAATACTTGCCAAGCAAACTTGCTTCTAGACCATGGTTTAATTTTGATTCATTACCTCTACATAAGTGGAGAGATGTCATTCATGAAATGGGTGCATGGATTGATTTGCAAATGACAAGGCCTGATGTATATTTGAAAGAAGTTTTAAAAGAATTTATCTCCAAATTCACTGGAACTCTTAGGGAATGGTATCAAACTTTAGGCACTTACAAGATGATAGCTTTTTTCAACTTTACTAGTGCCAGTCAAGCCCTGGAAGAAATTCACAAGCAGATTATTGGTGATTTTTCTTATTTTGAGAAAAGAATGAAACAATAATTCTTTGATATGAAATGTTGTTCTCTTAAGCGAAAAGATCTTGAATTTTTTTTATCAAAGAATGTCCAAGAGATATTATTTGTTGAACTTAATCTCAGATATACATATATCTCATTATTGCCTTCTGAATTGCACCTAAGATCCAGAGGATGATTACTCAATCTAAAAGGCCTATGTCAGACATATCTCTTTGGGAAACTCATCAGTTCACATTATCAGCTCTTGAAAAGCTTTGTGAACAGTAGAATTTTCTTTAGAATATTCTTGCTCACAAGTCCTTTACAAAGTCTGCATGTAATAAATCCTAGCTGGGAATCAAATGCAAAGATAAAAATTATGAATGCAAGACTCATAAAAAGAAACATCATTTTTAAAAAATTCAAAAATCTCACAAGAGCGGGAAACATGCCAAGCACAGAAGATTTAAATTCTTCAAAAAAAAAAACCCTCGCACGGGAAAACTAAAAACTAAGATAGATGCTTTATTTGTGGAAAAAAAGGACATTTTTCAAAAAATTGTCCAAATAAACCTCAGAAGGCATAAAAACTTGTCTAGTAACTTTCATACTGTTTTGCAGATGTAGATGTTAAATCTTTATACTATGAACAGGAAGAAGCAAATCATGAAACAACCTTTGCTCTTGAATATGAAGATATTGATTCAAGCTCTGACTCTTTAGGTCTCTCTAAAGATGAATTTTTCTCAATTTTTTCCATTCAAGAAAATTCAACTAGAATTGCTCCTCTAGTGAATCTCTTTATTTTGCCTTCCAAATATGATTGGCACATTCTAGTTATTAGGTTTATGGATACAGGAGCTCAAAAAACTATGATAAATCTATCCATTCTTCCTAGCTCTTCTTGGGAGATTCATCATGAATATTTTAAAGCAGTTGATGGCCAGGTGTTTTCCATTTCTCTCAGAACAAAAAAGCCCATTGGAATTCAATTCTTTCCTGAGTGCACTGTTTGGACCAAAGTTCTTAGTTTTGCTCTTTTAGACAAAGATATCCTTGTTGGGTTTGATGTTTACAAATTAGAAAAAGGACTTTAAATTCTTCCCAAGGGAATCAAGTTTAAGTGATCAACAAAACCTTACACTTTGACCCCAAAATTATTCTCTTCTGGTGAGGTTTCTCCCAACTTTGAACAAGTCAGAGATCTTATTAAATAGTCATGTTCTGACAACCATGCTCAATTTTTGCATCCATCACCTTTGTGGAAGAATGAAAACTTTTTCATTCGTCTTCCTTTCAAACTTAATAAAAGACATTAACCCCACAAAAAGCCTCTCATTCTGGAATGACTCCTTTTAATCTTCTCATGGCTAGAGAAGAATGTGCTCAATTGATTAAACAAGGCTTAATTGAACCAACTACTTCACCATGGGCATGTCAAGCATTTTATGTGGAGAAAAGATTTGAAATCAAAAGTGGGAAAAAGAGACTTGTGATTGATTCTAAACCACTTAATCATTTCCTCAGAGATAATAAGTTTCCTCTTCCTAAGATCAATTCTTTGTTTACCCACCTCAATGAAGCTCATATTTTTTCAAAATTTAATTTGAAGGCAGGTTTTTGGCAGTTGGGAATTCATCCTAAAGACATATACAAAACTACATTCTATATACCAATGGACTAGTACCAATGGAAAGTCATGCCTTTTAGCCTCAAGATAACCCCTTTCTTATTTCAAATGGCCATGCTTAAAATATTTGAGCCCATTCTCCACAGTACTTTGATCTACATTGATGATATCCTACTGTTCTCAAGAGATATCTAAGCCTATGAAAAACTACTAGCTCAATTTCAACAGCGGGCTCACCAATATGGCATAATGCTTTCAAAAAAGAAAAGCATGATTGGACAAAAGTCAGTGGAGTTTCTTGGCATGATCTTTAAATAAGGAAAATATCAACCTAGACCCCACATTGCTTAAGAATTATTGAAATTTCCAAATCAGTTGTTGTTAATAAAGCAGATTCAATAGTTCTTGGGTATTGTGAATTATTTGCGAGATTTTATTCCCCATGCTTCTGTCTATACCAGTTAGCTATCAAAAATGTGGAAAAAGAATGCTCCACCTTGGGGACCCCTACAAACTCATGCTATCCAACAACTAAAAGTTGTGGCTCAAAATCCTCCACCTTTAAAGGTGATAAGTATGGGAAAAAGAATCCTACAGACTAATGTTAGTGATGAACATTAGGGTGTTGTTTTGATTAAAGAATCTGGTGGAAAATTGCATTATTGTGGTCATTCCAATGGACAGTTCAAGATGCTGAAAAACATTACCACACCACCATCAAAGAAGTCTTAGCAGTGAAGAATGGAATTAAAAAATTTGAATTCCATTTGATTGGACATCAATTTATTGTGAGAATGGATAGCTCATCTTTCCCAATGATTTTAGAATTTAAAAATAAGTCTATTCCCAGTAAACAATTGTTAAGACTGAAGGACTGATTTGCAAAATATGATTTTTCAGTCGAACATATTAAAGGAGATCACAACTTCATCCCATATTTATTATCCAGACCTCAACAAATTCCAATCATCACTACCTTTTTCACTTTCCCACTTGTTTTCATGGCATCACCGGCTCCTCTCAATGCATCTTCCAAAAAATAATTTTCTCTAGACACTTACTTCACTACCCTTGACCAAATCCAAACATATGCCAAAAACCACATCTTTCTTTTTCTTTCTAGAATTTTATAATACAGAAACATTCCTGTTGACCTAACACCTTTCTTCAAAGATTATCCTTTTCTCATTACTTTCCACCTCAAACTATCCCTAGGACTCCTTCCATCAGAATTATGGTGCATTTGGTGTTTAACAGTTCTTTACTCCATAGCTATGGAAATTCTAGTGATGGAAATGTTTCATTTTCTCAATGAAGCTTAGGAAAGTGATTCTCTTATGTGGACTCTATTAGAATGGTTTGCTCCATTATCATGAAAGCGCAAAGACCTGCAAAGAATTATTGAACAAGAATGCTTATGGACCAGCTTAGCTACACATTTCAGTACTTGCACAATTTACATTCATTGTCCATATTTTCAAAGTCCTTCCAAGGAATTTTGGACTAGTAATGAAGCTTATGCTTGGAGAAATTTCTCTGAACCCATCCATGAAGATCAGGACAAAAGGAGATTAAAAAATTTTCTCTGCTATTTAAATGTCTATGATTGTAACATCCAACCAATTGCCACTATATCATTGTATCTTGTAGGACCTGTCACTATCCAGATGTTACCTTCATTAGTTCCTATATAGGACCACCAATCGGTAAAAATCAATAATGAAGAGGGACCTTCTTTTTCAAAATCACCATTAAAAGAGACAACCAGTACATGGTCCCCTACTCATTTTCAAGATTCTTAGGACCTATATGAACAATCTAGACCATGGTGGAAAAACATGTATGGAGATATTGGATCAGATGACTCAAATTACGACAATTTTAATATCTCTCCTAGCCACCATATTTAAAGTTTTTTGCTATTATGTTTGCCACTATTGTACGATTGTATAATTATACGTGTCTGTAATAATTAAAGGGTTTCTATCCCTTTCTTTTTTATGTAATTATTTTCTTTGTCCATTTGTAATGACCTCTAATCTATATAAAGAGGTTTCAGTTTGAGATACATCCAAATTAAGCTTTCCTTTATAAAATAAGCTTTCATAAATAAAATGTCTTTCTAAATTTTCTCTATCTTTCCTAAACTCTAAATAGCATTAATCTTATAATTTCATTTATCTCTAATAGATTAAAGTATGCTCTATACTTGTCTCAAATAGAGGATCCTGTACATTAAAAATAATTAGATCCATTTAATGGTCTCTTCAATTTCTCGATAATATTACAAAAGGATATCTGCCATAGATAAACCTGTTTGAGAATGATTATTGGCTTTGTTGGCATATGATATGAGTAATATTATTGTAGAAATAGTTAAGATCTTATTTGGTATCAGAGCCTAACAAAATCATAAATGATCTTATAAGTTAATGTTATGCAGAAGGAAGGAAAGCACACCTTGAAATACAGCTTCTGAAACCTTCAACAGTTTAGTTCGTTTATCTTCTTCTCTTTCATAATGAATTTTCAACTAAATTTATATAAATATATATAAATCATATTAAAAAAATTGATAATTCTAATTTGGTAACTATTTGGATAAGCATTGTCATAAGCAAATTTTATCTTGAATGACCATTTGAAGAAAAATGATAGGGCATGGATGAAGAGTATGAATTGAAGACTATAAATGTTATTTTTTTTTTAAGTTTACAGGTTATTTTTGCAAAAAATATTTTTTTTGAGGTAATAAAAAGTAAATTTTTATGCTTTTTAGGCCATTTAAATGACTAACTTTTAGCATGGTGCATGCTCTCAAATATTTAAATTAATAATTGTATCTTTAGAGTAAAGGTTTAGAGGTGTTGAGTGAGAATCATATTTTTACTTTATACATTCCTTGTGGAAGAAGGAACAAATGTGTATTTTTGCCGAGTTCCCACTTGGGAGATTGTAGCGAGTGTGATATGACCACTTCTGATTTTAGGGTTTGTGTCATATCATATTATTGATATAAAATGATGATGAAGCTTCTATAAGTTTAGTTGTTAGTTCTAGAGTCTTGTGTTGTTTTGACTTAAATCTCATATTTCAAATGTATCAGAAATTATATGTCTACACATGTAGAATATGCTTACAAGAAGTGCTAAGGCGAATTCTTCTTATACAAGGAGCAAGGTCATCTAAGACTAATGTAAAATACTATTGAAATGAGATATGTTAATGTGATAATTGAGTGATGAGACGCTTGTGAGCTTTTTAGTAGTGCCTTAGGTATGCTAACTAATGACAACTTCAATCGAGTGACTATAAGTGTTTGAAGCGTGCTATTTATAACTCTAGCCCAATTGAACTTCATGTGAATGACTATTCAATAATTTAAAAACTAGTCCTCATCAAATATTATTATTGGTAAAACATATGGTTAATATTACTATATTATTTCCAAAAAATATTTTTATTTTAAAATCATTGAAAAATCATAATATTATAGTCACACAATTATTAATATTATTATTAGTATTTTTAGACCTCTTCCAATCGAAACGACATCATTTTGCTGTCCTTTAAATACTACAATAAAAATTGTGCGCTATTTGTCTTCTCCAATTCAATTTTCCAATTCTCTTAGTGGTTCCTTCTCAAAATCCCTCACCGCCAGCAGACCCTGCACTCCATAGCCGCAGTTGAAGAAGATTATAAAGAATGGCTTTAGCAGCCCCTGGTCAGCTCAATTTTCATGAGTTATCTTCATGGGGATCCAGAAGCGTCGATTGTTTCGAAAAATTGGAGCAGATTGGCGAAGGCACTTATGGGTCAGTTCCTTTTTTTAATCAAAGTTTTTATCTTTTGCTTCTTCTTTTATCATAAGTTTTTTTTTTTCTTGCTTCATATTGGTTTTTTAAATTAATTTCTCTGTCTACAACAAATCTTATATATATGATGTTATGATTTGCCTCCTTGAGTGTTTAATGTAATTGAACGCTGAATGGGTATGTGTATTGCTAATAATGCTGCATTATACAGGTTAAACAATCTGCCTAAAATTACTTTAATGGTCCGCAAAAAGTTGGCTAATTGATGAATTTTAGGGTTTAAAAAAAAGACTTCGTGTGTGTATATATATATATATATATGTATGTATGTATGTATATATATAGAAGGGAAAATAGTGAAGGGGAATAATTTTGAGAAAAAAGTTTTCAAATTTGAAGTTCCACTCAACTATCGCCATTGCAAATCTATTACCACATTAGATAGTAGAAGAGAATAAGGGCTAAGCTCTGTGAATGACATATTCTTGTTGTTTTCATCTCTTGTCAATAAAGAAAAAAGCCTTGGTTGTCTCAAAGAAAAGGCTATCTGTGGGAAAAGGCTATGGTTCACTCGCAGTTGAAGAAGAACTGGTTGGGATCGATGGAACTTAATAAATACAAGCTTTGTATATTGTACATTTATAGTAATCTTCCAAAGATTTGAGGCATGATTTGCCTAATCAATTTGAATTCTGTACCTATATGGTAATCATCCAAAGATTTGGGACATGATTTCCCAACCAATTGGCATGATTTGCTAACTCTTACTTAATTTTTTTATTTTTTTATGTCTTAAAGTGAAAAAGTAGCAAAGGCTTACACCTCAGAAATAAGGCGTCTCTTTAACAATTATTTCTAAACCTAAGATTATGATTACTATTAAAATTACAATTTATTATTGGGGCCTTTTCTGTTTCCATTTTCTTTGGGTTGTATGTGGCTTATGTTGATGTATCTTAGCAGCAATGTGCATTATGTTGTTATTATTTTATTAGAAATTTTTATATTACTGACTACAAATTTGAAAAAAGAAAAAAAAAAAAAAAGGTTTATGTGCACGTTTCATCTTAAGCTGTCGCTCTACACATTTCAACTGAGCTCCAAGTGCCCTATGTGCCATAGTGTGCCTTGTGCCTTTAACAACTGTGGTTGCGATAGATAAGTAAATAAAATTGAAACATTCTAGTTGTTTTCTCTCCCATGCCTTTGAATTTAGAGATCTTTTAAAACAATAGCTATGGACCTTGTTTTAACTGATTGCCGTGTGTATATATATATATATATATATATATATATATTTCTCATTGTTTTTGATGTGGACAAAGAAAACATCAAGAGAAACAAAATTCAAAGAATCAAGAGATTTAGAATTTTGGTCTAATATTTACAATTTCAATACAACAAAGGATATTTCTGTAAATTTCAGCTTTACTGGAACAGTAGTTAAAAATTATTTACAGATTCTTTATTTTATTTTAAGTCTAATTTAAGAGTTTTAGTTGGTTTAGTATTTCCTAGTTAGTATTGGTTTGTAATTTTTCTAGTTTAGGATTCTTAATCTAAGTACGATTAGGATTAGTTTCATGTCTATAAATACATAGGGGGTAAATTGCCAGGGGAGTCACTAAACTACGAGCTCACTTAACTTTGAAATTTATATCATTATGTGGTCACCTGGATCGACCAGATGTATTTTCTGGCTGGTAGGCTGACATGGCATGCCATACCAGCAAATCAAATGACTCATCCTGACACATCATTGCCTTGTTAGCGCCACGCGACATAGTTATGCTACATCGGATGCCGCATCACTTAAGTTAAATTAGTAGAATGTGGGACCAATTTGGTCAGAATTAATTATTTTTTTCCTTTGTTTCCCTCTCTCTCTCTCTCACTCGATCTCTTCTCTCATTGTTTCTCATCCTCCTTCTCTCTTGCTCTCTTTTCTGTCTATCTTCACCATCGTTCTCTTTCACCTCTCTCTCTCTCTCGATCTTCTCTCTCTCTCTCTCTCTCTCTCTCTCTCTTTTTTCCCTTGCAACCCAAGTCGATTTTTTTTTTTGGCAAGTCGCCATGCATTCCTGCTGAAGTAAAACTAAGATAGAACCCATGAAATAATTCAATTTCTTCCATGAAAAAATCCACACGTACAAGATAATTCAGCACCCAATAATCGTACATGAATAGCTCAGGATTGAATAGCCACCCAGACAAAACCAAAAAGTTGAGTATTAGAAGCTACTCTAATAAATCAACAAACAGACAATTGATGGACAAAGAAAAAAAAACCATCTAACAAATCAACAAAAGACAACATTTCAGCAAAAATCCCATCATATATCAGAAATCTGACTAAAAATTATTAATCCTAAATCTGTACTAAGTAACGAATCTATCCACATTTGCAATAACTAAAGCAAATCTTTTCATATGAACCAGTAGATTACCAAAAAACAAATCCAAAGAGCAACATAAGTAGAGAAGATTCAAGAAATCTGGGAAAATTAAGGAACCCAAAATACTCACTGATTCAAATCGCGAGATGTCAGACGAATTGTCTCAAAGATTGGAGTCGAAGGAGTAGTCACATCGACATCCAAGTAAAAAAATTAAAAGTAAAAAAAAAAACCCTAAATTTAACTAGGATTAGCCTTTGTATAATCATAATTTCTTTTCACAATCTTCATTAAGCCTAATGTCTTCTTCACAAAACTTTGCATATTCCAAAGTGTTGCCAGCCGATTTGAAGAATTCAACTTTGGCAATGTCCTGAGCTACCTCAAACACCTCGGAAGTGATTGAAAGTCGCCCTTTTCTCCCCTCCGACGGGCCTTGCAATCTCATTTTAAAGTCTTTAACTCGACAAATCAAGCCTAGAAGACAGAAGAAATGAATTCGAAAGCGTTAAAGAATGTTGGGGAGGAAATTTTAGTCATGGTTACCGTAGATGATAAAGATTCATCTTCCTCCTCTGTTTTTCTAGGTTTGATTCTTGAATTGAGAAGGATCTGGAATGGCGGCATCTTTAGGATTGAGTGAGATGGCTCTAGTAGCTTCATCTTTAGCTTTTTTGGTTAAAGAGATGGTAGTATAGCGAGAGTTATGAGGACAAAGAGAAAGGGAGAGAGGAACAATTTGTAATAGATCGAGGGGGACAGGGAGGGGGAGAGAGAAAGGGAGACAGCAAAAAAAAAAAAAATTTACTCTCTCTCCACATGTGTTGCACATGCATTGGGTAGGAAGAGGTTAATCTGACTAGATGGGCCAAACTCTATTAAAGTTACTGAAGTGATGTGGAAAAAATGTGACCTGGTGATGACGTGTTGTGCTGACTAGTTAAATTGGCTGACGAGGCATGCCACGTCATCAATCCTGTTGGAAAATTAATCCGATCAACTCAGGTGACCATATGTTGAGACATCTTTAAAATTTGATGATAAATTTGAAACAAAAAAAAAAAAAAAATGGTTAATGACCATTTTGATATAATAACCATACTTTAGTGGTCTCCCTAGCAATTTTCCCAATGCCTAGGCTTGCATCAATTATTATTCAGTTTTTCAGATTCAATAAAAATAATTTTCCTGCAAATTATTGCCAAGAATCGTGTGACGCAATTCGCCCTAGGTGCTGACTTCTAGGTTTGCTAAGTGCCAACTCTTAGAAATTTCTTTTTTTTCCCCCTTTATTTTAGATCTGAGTTTCTGTGAAAGTGACCTGTACATCAGTCCTGTTTCTGCCAAAAAATAACCTTGATCAACTTCCTAAACTTCTCCTACATCAATTTTGGTTTAAGAGCTTCAAGATTCTTATAGTTTGATGTTTTGATCTTCATCAACAATGGGAATATGTGATTTATGTTTTGAAGGAGGTGATCCTACAAAATTTTGTGATTGGATTGATTTTCTCGAATCTTACTTTGATCACTACAACTATGAGGAACTGCGAAGGGTAAGATTTGCAAAGTGCAGTTTGATTGGATCTGCAAAATTATGGTGGTATAGTGTTAAGTATGATATACAAATAGGGAGGCAACCACAAATTAATACATGGCAAGAGATGAAAACAAAGCTTCAAGAAATTTTTTTGCCATCGTATGACTGCCAAAGAATGCGTGAAAAGGTTATATGATTAAACATATAGTTGCATCCCAATGGCTAATTATTTGAATCAATTTGAAAAGGAGAATTGTTTTCATCAAAAGTGCGAATCGAATTTTAATCAATTGAGTGATAAGATAAGTTCAAGGTTTGATCGTTTGAATGCTATGATGGATGAATTGTGTTGTTTAGAAATTTCCCTTCATACCCTAGCAATTGAACTTCCAAAACCATTAGTAGTCAAGTCTTTCTACAAAAACCAGCCCTAAGTCTACAAGTTGCATCCAAGATTGTTGGAGAATAGCGTCTACAAGTTGATCAAAACCTATAAGTTATACCAAACCCAAACGTAAGACCTAATCTGCAAACTGCCTAGCGTTGCTGAAGGAGCAAGAATCTATTAGCAGGAAAGCCTAACGTGCGGAACCAACAATTAGAAAGTTTTGCAAATTTACAATTTAACGAGGAAAAAATCTTCAAGACATGCAACTGGAAGCTCTAAAGCTAGATTCACAAGCAGGAATTTCAAAATAACAAGTGGTAAAGCCTATTAAACAACTGGAGACACTTCCTCAACAAGTGAAAGGGCGGAACAACAATTGCAGCTATTAAAAGAGCCCATTCAACTCTATGATCACTATGGAAAAGGGACAGAAAGTCAAATCCTGCAACCACAAAACGTCAAACCTCGAAACCAGCTCCAACATCCGCATGTCCAAGAATTGAACATGAAGAACCAATTCAAGCAAATGAAGAATTAGAAAGGCAGCAACGAGTAGAGCCTTTGCAAGATGTTTATCAACATGTGGAAGAGAAACAGGAGGTCAAATTTGCTGTTCAAGTTGATGCTCAACATGGTGAATTTGTGTTACCTATTGCTATTGCGCAAAAGGTGGACTTCGTTATTCCTAATGAGTCATAGATGAGTCTAAAGAAGGTTTCAAGTATTTCATTTGCTACTAATAGCTAAGCAGGCAGAATTCAAGTCCAATGCATTATTGTTTTGCATTTTAAAACTCAAGGTCGAGTTTTCTCCAACCAGGGGAGAATGATGCGAACAAGGAAAACATCAAGAAAAACAAAATTCAAAGAATCAAGAGATTTAGAATTTTGGTCGAATATTTACAATACCCAAAGGATATTTCTATAATTTCCAGCTTTGCTGGAACAGTAGTTAAGATTTATTTACAGTCTTTTTTTTTTTTTTTTATTTTAAGTCTGATTTAGGAGATTTAGTTGGTTTAATATTTCCTAGCAAGTATTAGTTTGTAATTTTCCTAGTTTAGGATTCCTAATCCAAGTATGATTAGTATTAGTTTAAAGTCTATGAATATCTAGGCTTCTATCAATTGTTATTCAGTTTTTCAGATTCAATAGAAATCTGCAAATTATTGCCAAGAATTGTGCGACTCAATTCTCCCTAGGTGTTGAGTCCTAGGTCTTCTAAGCACCGACTCTTAGAAGGGGGTTTTTTTTTTCTTTTTTTTTTTCTTTTCCTTTAGTTCAGATCTGAATTCCTGTGGAATCATACCTGGAACTCAGTTTAAAATCCTCAAGATAAATTGCCTAAGCTGCCCTACATCAGCTTTAGTCAAAAAAGGCCTTCAACCCATTCATATAATATATTATTCATCAATAAAAAAGTTATTAATCTGGGCTTAATTATCAGTTCTAAAAATGATTTTTTTTTCTAATTTAATCTAACTTTATGTCTATTGCCCTTTTTAAAATATTTTAGATAAAAAAAAAAAAGCTATGAAATGGTTCTAGATGTAAAATGTAACCGATAAGAGAAAAAGTTTTGTGACCCCAATAATTGTAAAAATCACATGCTGCATTCCAAATTAGGCATACAACTAAGCCAAATCCTCCCCACCACACACCAAGTTAAGTGGGATACTCCATTTCTATACCTATACCTTGACCTGGAACATACCATTTCCAAATAGTTATGAGTTAGATTTTTAATATCCTTCTCATTGCGAATTAGTAGATTTTGTCAATTTCTTACATTGTGTGCAAGATTTTATTATTTAACGTTTACTTGTCATTTACATTGATTTGTGGGGGGGAGGGGGGGGCCTAAGGGGGCCTTGGCCCTCCCTAACCTCCAAAATCCAAAATTTTTTAGTGTAATCTTTTTATAATTTGGCTATATGTTGTATTTGGCCTCCTTATTCTATGTGAAAATTTTTCTTAGTTATATAGAAGTTGGTTTATATATACCACCTTGATATAAATTATGGTATAAAAAATTTGGCCCCCTTGAAAAAATTTCTGGCTCCATCGCTGGTGATTTATGTGTCCACTTGTAGCAGCTGAGTGTCGTTTAGATTGTAGTGCATGAGTAATAAAATGGCAGCCCACTATGCTATAATGCGTCATTATTATAGTATTCCTCCGAAGCATGATTTTCTTTGATGCTAATGAAAAGTTTTTGAAGTAATCCATAGATTCTCAGAGGCCATGAAGCAAAACTAAAAAGTATTTTGTGGAGCTTGTGATCTTCTAATTTATGTTATATAAAACCTTTGTTTTTGGATTTGTTCCTTTATGATTTTTGAAGATGACAGCATAAATTTGATTGATGCTTGTGCGCTTTGCTTTTCTTCTTGCAGTCAAGTTTACATGGCTAAGGAACTAAAGACAGGTGAAGTAGTTGCATTGAAAAAAATAAGAATGGACAACGAAAGAGAGGGGGTACTTTTATGTTCTTGCTAAGAAAATAAGAATGGATAATAAGGATGTGCTTTGCTATTCGGTATAGAAAAATATTATGTGTTTCACTATTAAAACAAGTCTTGAATTTTCTGCAGTTTCCTATAACAGCAATACGTGAAATCAAAATTCTGAAGAAGCTACATCATGAAAACGTGATTAAGTTGAAAGAGATTGTGACATCTACTGGTAATGCTGTAAACTTTTCTACTTCAATGTGCATGTATGAAACTGCACTTTTGATGTATTCTTTATTAACAGCATTGGTGCAATTGTGATTTCATTTAGATATTTAAAGTTCTTGGGACTGTTTTGTAGGTCCTGAGAAGGATGAGCAGGGGAGGTCAGGCAAGTACACTACTTTGCATGTGTTGCTGTTGATTGATCACAAATTTCAATGTGTATGTGTGTGGTTCTGTGCAAGTATCCATGTGCATGCACATACACATCCATTTGATGGTTTTTTGTTTTTGTATTTGACATTATTTTTGTAAGGGGCTGTTTGGTATGGCTGTTTTTGGTATTTGTTGTCCTATATTAGATTTACTTGGGAAACAGGTTGATGAAATGAGGAAAAATCTCTTTTTGCTGTTTTCTCTTGTTGTGGCAACCTATTTTTCTGTTATAAAACACTAAATAACAGAATAAATAGATTTTAATAGTAGAATTTGGTTTTATATTAAGGAACAAAAATAAAAAATACGAAAGTTAAAAACAACCATATCAAATATGATAGTTAGCTTGTTTGAGGGTAGTGATTGCTGACAACTGTACTGTGGGATTGCAGATGGTAACAAGTATAAAGGTGGAATATACATGGTCTTTGAATACATGGACCATGATTTGATGGGCCTTTCTGATCGTCCTGGGATGAGATTTTCTGTTCCTCAAATTAAGGTATCATTAATAGATAAGCTTTTGATGCTTGACACTGGCAATGCCCTTTCTTCTCACCATTTTGTCTTTGACTGGTGCTTCTTTTTTGTTTGAAGTGTTATATGAGGCAGCTTTTGACAGGGCTTCACTATTGTCATGTAAACCAAGTGCTTCATCGTGATATCAAAGGTTATTAAAAAAGCAACTAATTTACAACTGAATCTTGTTTCTTACTTCTTAAGCCAATGGTAGCTGAACTCTGTTTCCACTGCAGGCTCTAATCTTCTCATAGACAATGAGGGTAATTTAAAGCTTGCAGATTTTGGTCTTGCCCGATCATTCTCAAATGATCACAATGGAAATCTCACAAATCGTGTTATTACCTTATGGTACAGGTAAAATTTAATACCCTGAATGGATGTCCACATTTTATTAACTAAAACTTCTTACTTTCTCTTAAGGATAATGGCACCATTTCTTTCCACCTCGGAAGTACTAAGGGTAAGACACATGAGGAAAAGTTTAAAAAGAATAAGCAACACTTGCCTTTTTATTTTGAACAGACCGCCAGAGTTGCTGCTTGGGACAACAAAGTATGGTCCAGCTGTTGATATGTGGTCCGTTGGCTGTATTTTTGCTGAACTTCTTCATGGGAAACCAATTTTTCCTGGAAAGGACGAGGTAAGTAGATTAGCTATTGTTGACTGTTGCATAACTCAAGAATGTTAATAACCTTCTGTTTGGATGGAAGGATATGAAATTTTGATGATATATGGTTTTATTTATTAAATTCATGAATTTGAGTTCATGAATGTGAATTTGAATACCTATAACAAGGTTTCATTTCAAATTTACCTCAAATAAGTTCTCTACCTTATTTGTGGCTCTTTAACTTCGTTCATGAATCTAGTTAACTACCTTATTTCGGCTCTTTAACTTCGTTCATGAATCTAATTAATTAAAGTATGGGCTTACTTTCATTCAAGCAATCTAAAAATTCCTAATTTGAAAGTATTCCATTCATAATTAGCTGCTAATATAATATTCAGGGGATAATGAAATTTTTATTTTGAAAAGTGAAGGACAAGGAAAAACAGGGTGAGAAACCTGCTAATCAAGTGTTCCCCCAATCTGGCTTGGCCTGCATGATGATCATATCTAGATAAAATTTGACTGGAATAGATTAGTATATTAATCTTTTTATGATTTTTTTTTGTCAGGTATTGATAAATGACTTTCTATAAATGTGCTTTATTTCATTAGACATGGAATAAATACATCAAAGGTCCTCTAATTTGGTATGGGTTAAAGCAATAGTGGTGAAATGTTAAAGGAGTAATTAAAGGGTAATTGATAAGATTTTTAAAGTGCGTTTACTTCTTATTTGTCAGATTATATATGAATTGTACTTGTATATGTTGTCTAGTGGTGGTTGGCTGAAGCTCACTGCCCCACTTGCAGTAGTCATAGGTGATGATAGTAAAACTTCTACATTTTTTTTATATGCTTTAACCCCATTAACCTAGTCCCCCAGTCAAATGCTAACCCTTACCAATTGTTCCTACCTACTAGAGCTATTCCAAACATTTAAACGTCCTTCTTCTAACCAAATGGTCAAAATGAATGTATCAGTTGTAGGAGTAGGGAGCATTAAGGTATTTGTTCCAACATTTATAAATCTAGGTGATCTGACCCATAAATCGCCATATAGTTAAATCTAGGTGATTTGACCCATAGTGTTTACTGCATAGACACATGCATAATTTCCTGCAAGTCACATTTGACTTAAATTTATAACTAGTTTGTTTTTCAAGATTTTCCTAAGAAATTACTGATAAGATATGGAGAACAAGTTATGGGAGTCAATTTGGGCATTGATTGAAGTTTTATTCTAGCTCTAAGGTACAGAGATCAACTGACAAGTGAAATTGCATCAGAGTTTGATATTTGCCTTCCTGCATGGAACTATGCAAGACAGTCTATCACTAATGTTTCTGTGTGAATCATGAAAATCTTGGACCTCAGTTCCTATATTTAGATTTGAGTGCCAACATGTAGGGAGTGGGATATAACACCATTGGTGTTTGAACTTTTTAAAATTTTTCTATTTTAATGTCTCAGCTTTATTTTTAACCAAGTGTTTGCATGATTTTTTTTTTTTAATCAGGTGCATTTTGCTGGAATACTAAAATGGATCAGTTTAACCAATGAATATATAGTACTATCCATTCGTCTCTCTCATTTTCTTTTTTCTTTGTTACGTTTTCTTTTCCCTAAAAATAGCTAAAATTTTTCCTCAAATGTTCTTCCATTTTTTGCATAAATTTTAAGAGAATTTAATAAAGGAAGTAAGAAATTGAAAGAGATGAATAGAGTGGATGGGTGGGGTAAAATGGTCCATTTTAATATTCTAGCTGAATACACCTACTTGAAAAAAATATTCTGTTTAAACACTTGATTGGAAAAAAAAAAAAAAAAGGTTTAGACACTAAAAATATTGAAAAGATTTAGACACCAAAGATATAATTATCCCTAGGGAGTGTCTGATGTGTATAGATCAGATGTGGTAGGAAAATGGTGTGCTACACTGAGACACATTTGCTAATGTTGTGTTTCAATGTGGAGATTAAAGAATAATGTAGACGAAAACAAGGAATTATATAGAGGAAAACAAATGATTGCATTTCCCATTATGTTAATTGTACATCAGTAATTTGCTCACAATCACAATAGTCTTTTTCTGACTTTTGTAGCCAGAACAATTAAATAAGATTTTCAAGTTGTGTGGATCTCCAGATGAGGTTAATTGGCCTGGGGTTTCCAAGATTCCTTGGTATAACAATTTTAAACCGACAAGGCCAATGAAAAGATGTCTCAGAGAGACTTTCGGATTGTAAGTTTTTGAGTTTGTGCGAGGTTTAACTTCTATGCCTTTTGCCTCACTTTTTTCCCCTTGTTTCTATGCCTTCCTACTCTCTCTCTCTCTCTTTGTTTATTTTTTATTTTTTATTTTTGCGCCATAGTTTTGATCGTAATGCTTTGGAGTTACTGGAGAAAATGCTGATGCTTGATCCCTCTCAGGTATCTCTTCATCAGATATAAGATCTTCATTTGTTTAACATGATAACATAAATTTCTTACATGTTCTGCTATTGGTTTGGTGTCTAAATGTATGTTCTTATTCGTGCACATCGAGATATTAATAAACTAAATTGAAGTTACATGTAAATGTCAGTTTGAATTGTTATTTCCCCAGTAGTTGTACCTTGAATGTTTGTGGGTTGCATATTCTCCTGTGTTAGAGCATATTTATTTAAAGAGGTCAGTATCTTATAAGTCAGATAAATCTTGTGCATAGACTAGATTGGCAGGTCCGACCAAGTTTACCTTGAACCAGTCTGGTCGCTGGTTTGGACATCCACCAATATGCCCAGTAGCTTTGACCATGAACTGACCAAACAGTTCTAGAGGTGATTAGACCAGTTCTCCTTTGACTGGTGTGGCGTGTTGAGGTGATGCCATGCATGCCTGTTTAAAGATGCCACACATGCTAAAGGTTTTGGGAGAGATTAGTTTGAATGGGTAATAGATAAATTTTCAAATGCAATATATGCAAAATAGATTTCAAAATGTAAGTGGCTACAATAAATAGTACTTGAGCATTGTTAAAATGCAATCTTTGCACTCATGATGATTATAAAATCAGTTGAACCTTTCACCCTTTGATCATTTTTCATTTCCAGTGCAATCACCATTTACCAGGACAGTTTTCAAAGAAGCTGTGGGATGTTAAATGATCATATTCCCCAGCTGCTGACTTGTGACCAAAGTGTTTTTGTCACCTAGTTGCAACATGGACCCAAAAGAAAATAAATAAGTAAATGATTCTCCTGAGTATCATGGAGTGGTGGAAATGTTTATTAACCAACACTGGACAGAAGGTTTTCAAATAAACAACCCTTTCTCAAGAATTTCATCCATTCATCTAGAAGTGTGTAACTTGAAGGCTTGGTGGAGTCAATCAATTTGGCTTTTGGTTGGTTACACTTTTGATATTTGGATTCCTGAATTGAATTTGCATTTCACATATTCAATTTGCGTCTGGATGTGAGTTCTACATAATTATCCTTGCATCTCTGATGACGAATCTAGCAAGATTTTCCCTGAGGGTAGAAAGTTGTTTGCTTGTTTGTTTTATTGCCAGGGATGTATGTGTTTTACTTGTGATATTTGCTTGGTGAATCTTATGGCATTTGATTTTTTGAATTTTTCATTGCTTCTGTTTAGAGGCCCTTCTATGAGTTTGTGTCGTGTGTTTGCGTAATGATATTATCCAACTTTTATTGGCCATAATTTCCATCATTCTGCATTAGCATCTCTTAGACTTGTGTGCATGATGTGTACTTTGATTTTGTTATCTCATGTTTCTAATGATGAACATGGGCCTGATGAATTGGTATTTTTAAAGTGTTATTCTTTGCCTTTCTAAAATAAATAGGTGAGTCGAATGAATACTTCTTCTCTGGATGTTTGAGAATTGCTGTTAATGATGTAACCTGGGCGAAAACCAGTGCTACAAATTCAGATCTAGGTTAAATATTTTTTGAAATCTGATCAATGCAAGTCTCAACAAATTCTAGGGAATAAAGTTGGAGAGAGGAAGATGGTACAGACGGAAATAAGTGACCCTAGAATCTTCTCTGGATGTTCAGTTGGGGCATTTAAAATTCAAATGTTAAATTATATTGCATCAGTTTAACCATATTGGCTTGGGTTTTTATTATTTTTCCTTATAAATCAGAGAATATCTGCCAAGGATGCACTTGATGCTGAATATTTCTGGACTGACCCGTTGCCTTGTGACCCTAGGAGGTTTGGCTTACTCCATCCTTGGTATGTAATCTATGTTACTTGGTTTGCTTCCTTAACCAGTTTTTGTTTCTTTGTTTTAGTTTACCCAAATATGAATCATCCCACGAATTCCAGACGAAGAAAAAGCGCCAGCAACAAAAACAGCATGAAGAAAATGCTAAACGTCAGAAACTGCAACACCCACAGCAGCACGGTCGCCTTCCACCCATTCAGCAGTCTGGTCAGACCCGTCCTCAAACGAGGTCAGGGCCTAATCAGCCTATGCATAATTCTCAGCCTCCAGTTGCTACAGGGCCTAGCCACCATTATGGCAAGCCTCGTGGGCCTGCTGGTGGGCCTGGAAGATACCCAGCAGGCGGAACAAGTGGAGGATACAACCATCCAAACCGTGGAGGTCAAGGCAGTGGAGGTTATGGGAGTGGACCATATCCTCCACAGGGACGGGCACCACCATATGGTTCAAGTGGCGTGCCTGGTGCTCCCCATGGTGGAGGGAACAGTGGGTATGGAGGTGGTGCTCCAAATTATCCTCAAGGTGCTCCATATGGTAGTTCTGGCGCTGGTCGAGGTTCAAACATGATGGGTGGAAACCGCAACAACCAGCAGTATGGTTGGCAATAATAGTCTGATTTTTTTTCATTTGAGCAGAGCCACCCAGATGATATAATGGGATGAACATCTGTTGTCTATATCACATCTTTAAGATCTTTTTTTATCGGACCAGAAACAAAAGAGTACTTAAAATTGAACATTTTCAGAAAATTCTATAAACACGAACAAACTAGCCAGTCACAAGTGATTTAGGGCTTCCAATACTTGTAGTATGATGCGATTATATATAATAAAAATTTTCGAATCTTACTATATATGTTCAAATTTTCAATTTACCTGTATTTCATTGAAGTATATAAATTTTTATCACAGTATGACATGAAAGTATTTAATTTAGTATTAATATAATTAATTTATGAAGAAATAAGAGGAGTTTAGGAGGTTTTAATTGTAAAGGACTTCCATATGTGTATCTACTTGAACATAATCTACTAAATAAATTATATCATTTTATTGTGGATTATACGAGATATCTCTAAAGTTATCTGCACTCTCACTCAAAGTTCTAGTTGGGGTTCCCTTTAGTGGCTTCGGCCACTAGAGCAGATATCTAATTTTCATTCCTTTTCAATTCCTTTCTCCGTTTGTTTATATATATATATAATCAGTTTTTGTTAGCATCTTTTGTCTTCCGTTTTCATCGAATCTTTTGTGTTTTGGAGCTGGATTTGTAACAACACTGATGCGGTGTCTACAGTTATGTTCAGCCTGTTCACCAACTTCATCTTTCGACGGAGTTGGCTTTGGAGGTATGGTGGCAGATGGGAAAAGATTTTGCTAGCACAGACAATGGTCTCCTATATCTAAAAATTTTAATGGCCGATCTTGGGAGGTGGCTCAAGATTTTTGGTACCTTAGGCAGAATTATAAAATGAGACATTCAAAATGAAAAAATACTGGATAAATAAATAAGTTTAAAGTAAGTTATTTTATTTATAAGCAATCTTTAATTTTATTAACATTAGAGTGAAAATTAAATTATAGACAGAAATTCTATGCTTCTAAACCATAAATAGTACAAAATAAAAAAAATAGTAGAAGAATATAGTATAAATTGAGTAACAACTTCGAATAACATTAAAAACAAAAAAATATAATAGCAAAAATATAGTTAATTAGGAAAAACTAATAAATTAATGAGAATATAGTTATTGTTAGTGCTAATTTTTAAGATACTACTGTTTTTTATTTTAAATTTCAATTATTTCCAAAATTTTAGAATGTTGTTCACTTTATCTCGTGTGTGTGTATATATATAATGTATATATATATAATTGGGGCCTAAGGTGATCACTTTAGTCACCTTATTAATTGAGTCACCCCTGACTGATCTACATCTCTAGAGGAGATCCATAGTTCTTGAAGGAAAAAAGGACCCTCTTAAAGTCTTGACTATTTTGACAGAAAGTCTCTATTTCTTGTTAAGATACCACTACTCATGAATGTTCGCAACAGTAGTGAGCTAGAGTGGAAGCTCAATGGTACAAGGACTCTAGGGCTAACTCTAGATGCGTTACCTTGCCCACTCTAATATTCTCTTGCTTTGTGATGTCTTCACCAGCAGAGATGGAAGATTTTGGAAGGATAAGAGCCAAAAGCATTTTATGAATTCAATATTTTTATTAGGCCTTCAGGTCGAGTACTATTTAAACTTTACATTTGTAGTTCTTCTGGATTTGAAGCCTACTTCATAAAAATCTTTTTATGGGTATGTTGTATTTGAACCATAGGTGTTTTATGTTGTATCATGATTGGCTCCCTTTGTACTTATACTGCTTTTTGGGTTTAATACATTTTTAATGCTAGTATAATATATATCTTTTTTTGAAAAAAGATGACGTAGGGAAGAGATCAAGTACAAAGCAATTCGGCCAAAGAAACGGAATTTTCTGAAGTATCTTATTGATCTCGTCAAGGTTCTTTATGACATATATTTATAGTAGGAAAAACCATAGACCAAAATAACAAAACAATAGTAACGAAAAAACCCAATATTCCTTACTTGTCGCATAAGTTAAAACCGAAAAAACGCCAATTTGGAGGCCTAAACGATGGATTTTGGCCAAAAAATGATAGACCTTACAAGCAAATCTTGTGACTTTGATTCATTGGCCTGTTTCCGATGAGAAAACTGATAAAAATCGCCAAAATCCGACACTGACACCTTTGCCCGCAAATTGGCCGCAAAATGGCCGATTGGGCCTATTCGCTGAAATGGGCCCTGTCCAACTTCCTCGAGGCCTTTGACATGTCCAGGAGACCCAAGAAAGTGTCTGCTACTTCATCCGCATCAGTCTCCCCCACTTGGGAAAAACTCATCCTCGAGTTGAGCTCAGAATCTGGATACAGGGGCTTATCATCAGGATGATAACGAGACAAATCAACCACATTAAAAGTATGAGAAATATTCATGTTGTCCGGAAGGTCAACCACATAAGCATTATCATTAATCTTCCTGCTGATAGTGTAAGGGCCGTATTTCTTTGGCTGCAGCTTGCTGTAGGTTCCCACAGGAAATCTCTCTCGACGGAGGAACACCATGACTTGATCACCTTTCTCGAAAGTCTGCTATTTCTTGTGCTTATCGGCGGCCTGCTTATATTTCTTGTCTGTGGCCTCCAATTTCTCTTTTACTGCCTTATGTACTTCAACGACCTGCTCAGCCAAGTGAGATGCTGGAACATTTTTCTTCTCCTCCTTTGGTAACCGAATGAGATCCAAAGTCACCTGAGGCACCTTGGTATAAACAATGGAGAAAGGAGATCGTCTAGTGGTAGAATGGACGGCATTATTATAAGCAAACTCGGCTTGTGGTAAAGCAATATCCCACTGTTTCGGTTTGTCTCCACAGATGCAACGAATCAAATTTCCTAATACCCTGTTCACAGCTTCTGTCTGACCATCGGTTTGAGGATGGGCTGTGCTGTTGAAATTCAAAGTAGAATGAAAGAGCTTCCACAAGGACTTCCAAAAATGGCCAAGAAACTTGCTGTCTCTGTCAGAAGTGATGGTTTTGGGCACACCATGCAAGCAAACCACTTCTTTAAAAAATAATCGGGCAATACCAATAGCATCAGATGTTTTCCTGCAAGGAATAAAATGAGCCATCTTTGAAAACCTGTCAACCACAACAAACACAGAATCAACACCCCTTTGAGTTCGAGGTAATCCAAGCACGAAATCCATAGAGATCCTCCCAGATATTTTCAGGAACCGGCAGAGGCATATAAAGTCTAGTATTCTTGGACTGTCCCTTAGCAGTTTGACACACGTAGCATCTCTGAACAAACTTGGAGACATCCCTGTTAATATGAGGCCAATAAAAACGTTCTTTAACTGTTGCAACTGTTTTATCACGGCCCAAGTGGTCAGCTAGACCACCACTATGCAAGTCTTGGATAACCTTTTCCCTCAACGAAATGTGAGGAAGGCATAGCTGGTTGCCACGCATCAAATACCCATCATGCAAGTAAAAATCGTCCATAGGTTGCCCAAGATTGCATTGAACCCAAACTTCACCAAAATTTGCATCTCCTTTATAGGTATCTTTCAGCTGCTCAAACCCAATTACTTCATTATGCAAAGTAACCAGCAGATGTGCTTGCCAGCTTAGCGCCTTGGCTACCTTGTTGTGTACCCCAACCTTGTGTGTTAATCTGAAAGGAAATTTCTGCATAAACTGACACCATCTAGCATGGATATCTTTACTGATGCGCCATTGACTATTTAAGTACTTCAAGGCCTCATGGTCTGAGTATAAGATAAACTCCTTCCCAACCAGGTAGTGTTCCCAAGTCTTTAAAGCACGGACCACAGAATAAAATTCTTTGTCATAGGTACTCCATTTTTGCCTTGCTTCACTAAGCTTTTCACTAAAGAAAGCCACAGGTCATTTTTCTTGTGAAAGAATAGCCCCGATTCCAACTCCACTGGCATCACAATCTACTTCAAACAGCTTCTCGAAATCTGGTAAAGCAAGTACGGGAGCGGTACAAAGCTTTTCCTTAAGGAGAGCAAAGCTGGCTGCTGCTTCATCACCCCAGTGAAATCTGCCTTTCTTCAAACATTCTATCATTGGAGCAGCTATGGTACTGAAATTTTGAATGAATCGCCTGTAAAAGGTTGCAAGTCCGTGGAAACTCTGTAGCTCAGAGACATTGGTGGGGGTCGGCCAATCTTTGATCGCTTTGACCTTCGTCTCATCCACTTGGATCCCTTCAGCACTTATGATGTAGCCCAAGAATAACAGCTTATTGGTTAGGAAACTGCATTTCTTGAGGTTGACAAATAGTTTATTTGCCTGCAAAACTGTTAATACTTTCCGCAAGTGCGACAAGTGCTCATCCTCTGTTTTACTATAAATAAGAATATCGTCAAAGTACACAACCACAAATCTACCAATGAATGGCTTTAATACCTGGTTCATCAACCGCATGAAGGTGCTGGGTGCATTTGACAAACCGAATGGCATAACCAGCCACTCGTATAAGCCTTCTTTAGTTTTGAAAGCCGTCTTCCACTCATCTTCCAGTCTAATTCTGATTTGATGATAACCATTCTTCAAGTCCAATTTGGAGAACCATTGAGAACAATGTAATTGGTCCAACATATCATCTAGTCGAGGTATGGGAAACTTATACTCGACTGTGATTTTGTTGATTGCCCTGCTGTCTATGCACATTCTCCAACTTTCATCTTTCTTCGGTGTCAATAAGGCTGGCACGGCACAAGGGCTCATACTCTCTTGAATGTGACCCTTTTTCAACAATTCTTCCACTTTCTCCTTTAGAATCTTGCTCTCCTTGGGATTCATCCTATAATGCGGAAGACTTGGTAGACTAGCACCTGGAATTAGATCAATATGGTGCTGTATGTCTCGGATCGGTGGTAAGCCGTCTGGTACCTCATTAGGCATCAAGTCTTTGAATTCCTGCAACAACGGCCTGACTGCTTCTGGGTGCTCCACTGCTTCAGTCTCTGCCATGTACACCTGTTTCACTATCAATGCATGTACCTGTCTTGTTTCCTTTACATTAACTTCAAAGTGGTTAGTAATAGCAAGGAAGGAAGACTGCTTCGTTGTAGGAACTCTACTTTTTAAAGGCATCAAGGTGTATTTCTTCCCATCTTTCTCTAAACTGTATTGATTACTCTGACCTGAATGTTGCACGTCAACATCAAACTGCCAAGGTCTCCCAAACAGTATATGACATACATCCATATCAACAATATCACAGTACACCTCATCCTTATATTGACCAATAGAAAATGGCACCCTACATCTCTCATTTACTTCTAGACATGTAGCATCAGATTTAATCCAACCAAGAGTATAAGGACTAGGGTGTTTTTCTACTGTCAGTCCTAATTTTTGCACAATCTCTCTCCCAATAATATTTTCACAGCTACCACTATCAATAACAATAGCAAAAATTTTATTGAAAATAGTGCACCTGGATGGGAACAACTGGTGGCGTTGCATCTAGTCCTCCTGTTTCGGTGTCAACATCATCCGCCTCACAACGTAAGCTTGGCCCGAATCAAGTTCCTCCTCACAGTCATCTTTGTTCCCATCCGCTTCGCAGAACACTCCATCATCCTCCTCTTCTCGTTCAACCAAGTTAACAGTTTTCCGCTGTGGGCATTCATTAGAACGATGTCCGGGTTGATTACATCGGAAACACTTGCCAGTGGTAGGCCTAACATAGGGGTTAACTGGTCTCTGTGCCTCCTTCTCTTTGGTTTCAGTGACCACTTTCTTCCCAGCAACCTTGTCTTCAACACCACTTCGGCTATTGTTGTTATATCTTTCATTACGGGGTGCAAATTCCTGAACAGGTTTCGATTTTTCCCCTACTCCTGACACCCTATAATTATCAAAACCCCTCATGTTCCTTTCTTGTTGCATCATCTCTGCTTTCATAGCCAAATTCTTCACTTTCGATAAGGTCCTCACAACCTGAACCCCAATTTTGTCCCTAACGAAGGGTTTTAGCCCGTCCAGATACCTTGCCACCTACTGTCCTTCAGTCTCAGATAGATTATTTCTTTCTGCCAACCGCATAAAATCAACGGTATATTCATGTACAGTCCGATTCCCTTGTTGGCAGCGCTGGTATTATTAGAACAATATCTGTTCATAGTCTGGCGGCAGAAACTCATTTATCAATAGCCTTTTCATCCTGTACCAGGTCTGAACTCTCCCTTTTCCTTCCCTCTCTCGCTTCCTCTGCAACCTATCCCACCATGCTGATGCACCTCCTTTTAATCAACAGGCTACCAACCTAACCTTCTTTTCTGCTGGCGTCTCCATATAATCAAAAAATCGATCTATATCCGCAATCCAGTCCAAGAATTCTTCTATACCCAGACCACCATTAAAATGGGGAATATCGACTTTCAGTTTAAAATATCGACTTTCAGTTTAAAATGAAACCCCTCTCTATCGTCTCTCCTTCTATAATCTCCATGTCGCTGCCGTCCACCTCCATATCTGAACTGTCTTTCTTCCTCAAAATCATCTACCTCCTCTTCTGAACTGCTATCTTCCACCCGATTCGGCCTGCGGACAGGAACAGGCCGCTCGACAGGATCACCACGAACATTGTCAATTCCTGGCCTTCTGTCATTTAGTCTATTCCGGTTCACATCAACACCAAGACCGTCCAACCGATCTATAATTTCATCAAACCGCTCCTCAAAGTGATGGAATCTGCGATCGATTTCCTGCTCTAGGTTCTCCTGTAAACGTCACTCCATACGTTGCAACTCTTCATCCAAAGGGACTCTAGTCTCCTGAACACCATCACAAAGACCACTACCATCTCCACCAGTCGCCATAGGGCTCTGATACCACCTGATGCAGGGAAGAGATCAAGTACAAAGCAATTCGGCCAAAGAAACGAAATTTTCTGAAGTATCTTATTGATCTCCTCAAGGTTCTTTCTGACATATATTTATAGTAGGAAAAACCATAGACCAAAATAACAAAACAATAGTAACGAAAAAACCCAATATTCCTTGTTGCATAAGTTAAAACCGAAAAATGCCAATTTGGAGGCCTAAACGATGGATTTTGGCCAAAAAATGATGGACCTCACAAGCAAAGCTTGTGATTTTGATTCGTTGGCCCGTTTCCGATGAGAAAACTAATAAAAATCGCCAAAATCCGACACTGACACCTTTGCTCGCAAATTGGCCGCAAAATGGCTGATTGGGCCTATTCGCCGAAACGGGCCCTGTCCAACTTCCTCGAGGCCTTTGACAAATCCAGGATACCCAAGAAAGTGTCCGCTACTTCATCCGCATCAAAAGAAAAAATACAAGTCAATCTAACGCATTGTAAATGGGTTGAGCCATTTATAACTAGAACTTATTTAAATCTAATCAATTTTTTTTTTTTAATTAGGTGTCATGTTATGGGCGTACCAAGAATTGTCAATCCTAATCCTAATTATTTATTTCTTTAAGGAAAGAAATATTGGTTTTTGTCAAAATTCTTATTCAATATGACTGTAATGCTTAACACAGTTAAAAAATCTTTTCCTATATCCTTTTAGACATTGACAAGAAATATAGATACAGTCAATCAAATTATGAATTCTAATAGCATGATTGATTTGAGTCCTCTTTGTTATAATTATATCAAAGAATAACTTAACAAGAGTTACAAAAAGAAAATGAATACTTTTGTTGTGTAACTGTAAACACCTCTTATGAACTCCTTTTTTTTTTCCCCTTTTGTAAAGCGACTAAATTAAAACGTAGTGAGAAGAGTTAATTTATTTTGGTTTATTATTATGAAGATACCTAAAGAAACAAATTAGACAATGCATCCTACTAAGATAGTGACAAATCTAATCAACTAAACTGAGCAACGTTGCATGGAAACTTCTATAAGCTCAATGTTCTTTTGTCAGACACGTTTCAGATATCGAAATTCTCGGAAACTTTTAGGAAATGTAAAAAAAGTTTTCCATTATTTTTTTTTTTGAATTTTGGAAACTTCAAGAAAACTTTTAAAAATTTGGAGGAAATTTATTGGACACTTCTAAGAAACTTGATTGAGAACTAATTAAACTCAATAGAAAAATTAGAATAACAATAGGTTAAAAGGAATAATAATAGAATTTAATTGGAAGTTATAATTTTTAATAATGATGTTGATAGTGATAAAGATAATGAAGTAGAAAATTAGTTATAATTTTTTTTTTAATATTTTAACTTATTATGGATGATCATTTAGAAAGATTTTAGAAAAGTATTGTTTAGTTATTTTAATTATTTAATTATACTATGGTATTTTTATAGTTTTATTAAGAAATTATTAAAATTAATAAATTAGTATAATTGATAATGAAATATTTTTACCTTTTTATATATAAAACATCTATAAAATATATATTTTTTATATAACATTTTTCTAATATTTTGTATCCTAGCGTATTTTCGTATCGTATAATTTCATATCGTATTTCCCTTTTTCGTTTCTGCTTTCGTGCAGCTTAGGGACTGAGTATCATTGTCCATTTGAAGTTCGAACTTTATAATATGAAAAGAGTGAACTCACGGGAAACACATAGCGTAATAGAAAGTGTCGCAAGTTGCCACTTCTTAACTTCCAAAGTGACAAGTGGGCTTGGTTCTATCTTAACCAAAGTATAGATTTTAGGTTTAAACTAAACTTAAAACTTACTAAACATTTTAATTCATTATAAATAATATAAAATTAATTCCAACCTTTCAACACTTTGAATTTATTTATAAAATAAATTACAACTCAATCTAAAACAGTATAAAATTAAATTCATAAATTATTATTTATAGAACTATATAGAGAATTATAACATAAAATTAAATTTATCAACTAACTCAAACTTCCATAACTCATATAGTTTCATTCCTTATAAAACTATTTTCGATTAATTTCTAAATTTTCTAATAATTTAAATTACTAATAATAGAAATAAAATCCATATTCAATTATAAATATACAATTACTTTAATTAAATCTTACTCGTTAATAATTAATTATATGATTAAAAGAAAATTATAGATACTACAAAGTCATCTCAAACAAATTCATGAATTAACATCAAAGACATAATTATACTTTACACTCAACTCTAGCATAAATAGATATTTCACAATTTTGAATTCATTTACAAAATTGATTTAGTTAAATACTCAAGTTATCTATCCAATTATATTAATTAAACAATTATAAGTAATGCATAAATGTTCACAAATGAATTCATAATTCATTATCTAATTATGATTAGAAGTTGGAGCTGGTACCAGGTGAATCAATTTAGCGAGCGGGACTTATCGGTAGTCATGTAATGATCTTCTCTCATCACGTGCTTCGTCTTCGATCATCCGTGCTCGCCATTTCTTGCTCTCAGCTATATCTCGGTGGCTGGACTTGCCGGTGGTGGTGGCAGTGAGCACCGGAAACCACCACTCTCTCTTGTCTCTTCGTTAGTCTCTTTCTTTCTTTTCTGCATTGTTCCTTTCCAACAACTCAATCCAAGACAGGCTAAAATCCTACCTGAAAATTCATTTTTATAATAATAATAACTTCAATTAAATAAGATTTAAATTAAAATTTACTTAATTCTAAAATTCAAAACAAATAGGAATTTGATTAATTACATAATTTACCTCAAAAATAATAAATAGCAAATAATGATATTTTCACAATTAAATAAATAAAATATATATATTTTTTTGCATCAAGTTCATTTATTTTAATCTTTAAATAAAAGTTATAATTAATAACAAATTTTCTAAATCATAAAATTTTGAAGTTTTAGAAAAACAAAAATTTCAAGTACAATGAGTCAATATAATTAAATAATTATATTTCATACGCAAAAAAAAAAAAAAAAAAAAAAGATTTTATAAAATAATTAAAAAATTCAAGTTATTACAATATATATCTAAAGAAAAAATATGAGTCAATCTATGTACACCATAATTTTTTATGTATTATAAATTGTTTGGTCCATTTATAACCATAACCTATTTAAATCTAATCCATTTTTTTTTTAAAGTTACGTGTCATGTTTATAGGCATACCAAGAATTGTCAATCCTAATCCTAATTATTTATTTCTTTAAGGAAAGAAATATGGGTATTTGTCAAAATTCTTATTCAATCCGACTGTAATGCTTAACACAATTAAGAAATCTCTTCCTATATCCTTTTAGACATTGACAAGAAATAGTAATATAGTCAATCAAATGATGAATTCTAATAGCATGATTGATTGGAGTCCTCTTTGTTATAATTATAGCAAAGAATAACTTAACAAGAGTTACAAAAAGAAAATGAATACTTTTGTTGTGTAACTGTAAACACCTCTTACGAACTCCTTTTGAAAAGCAAATATATTAAAATGCAGTGAGAAGAGTTAATTTATTTTGGGTTATTATAACATGAAGATACCTAAAGAAACAAATTACACAATGCATTCTACTAAGATAGTGACCATTTTGAAGTTGGAACTTGAAAATATAAAAAGAGTGAACTCACGGGAAACACATAGCGTAATAGAAAGTGTTGCAAGTTGCCACTTATTAACTACCAAAGTGACAAGTGGGTTTGGTTCTGTCTTAACCAATGTATAGATTTTAATTAATTCTTTAATTTTATCAGACAATGTGCTTTTAATTAATTAAAAATTAAAATACATATGATTTTAGTTTTATTATTTTAATTGAATTTTATATATTGAGATTAAAAATTAATATGATTAAGATGATCAATCTGTACTATAAGAATCGAAGAGTTAGAAATGACAATTTGTACTCTATTTATAAATGTCTACCTAGATTTTATTAAAGCAGATAATATTTAAATTGATTGAATAATGAGTATGAATAAACTCAAATCTGAAAAAATTAATATTAACTATGGATAAGATACGAGTAGTATATTATATTATCCTATTCAAACTTTATTTATCGCCAATTCTACAGGAGATCAATACTTAAATACTTAATAAAATGTATGAATAAATGTGATGGGTAATTCTTACTTATACTGAGTGTATACGTATCAATCCAATAAGATAAAAGCATATAGAGTAAAAAAATGTACTAGTGTCTTTTACTTAGTAAAAAATATACAAAAGAGTTATATTTAATAAAATATCTCATCATTTATTAGTTTAGTATATAAGATAAGTGTATATAGCCTGTATAAATAATAATTTTCCTAATAGTGATGATGATTATCATATCTAACAATTATTGTTTTGAATTTAAAAAATAAAAAAAATGTAGTATAATATATATTCGAAGGAAGTGTCATATGTATTTTAAATCAAAATATGGTGTGCTACAATGACAGGCGGCATTGAAAAGGTTGTTGCAACATTGCACTACTGACAGTTTTGGATAAACTTGTGAGCGGAGACTAAGGGAAAAGCTTTTTTTTTTTTTTTTTTTTTTTTTTCATGTGAGTATATTTTTGTCGTTATTCAAAATTGTGAAAGCTTAAGCTGTGGCATGTTTACTGAGATATCTTTCAAGCAGTCGAGTCCGTGAAGGGGAAAAAAAAAATTGAAACTTTTCTATTTTAATTTCATAAGTAAGTTAATAATGATTTTTAATGAATTTAAATTAAAGAATTTTATTTTTTTAATTAAAGTATTGTCTGGATAGGATAAATAAACAGTATTGTTTGGACATGATAAATAAATTAAAAAAATAAAACTTTTTTAAAAGTGAAAAATTTTAACTTATTTGATGGTTATTATTAAAAAAATTTCTAAAAAATAAGATGTTTATTTTCTGAATTTTAGAAAAAAAACTTCCTTAGGAGAGGTAAAGAAGTTAGACTTACTTAATTGAATAAATATAAAATATGATAAGATATTATTATTTTTTTTATTATTAAATCAAACAAAAAAAATTACTTTTCAGGAAATTATATACAAACCAAACACCAAATTATATATATTTTTTTCATTTAAATGTGATCAAGGATTGAATTACAATATGAACTTTAAAAATTAATATTTGAATTGATATAATTAAAAGTTTAGATAGACTTATGAATATATAGAAAATTGATTTTTTTTTTCAAAAAGATATTTAAGTCTAAATATTATGAACTATGAAATAAAAAATATTCTTTATTTTTAATATTTCACATTAAATTTTATAGAAAATTTCATCATAATAATAAATAACTTATTTGATAATAAATAAATAATAGAAAATTATTTATATAATAATAAATAATAGAAAATTTTAACTTATTTGATGGTTATTATTAAAAAAATTTCTAAAAAATAAGATGTTTATTTTCTGAATTTTAGAAAAAAAACTTCCTTAGGAGAGGTAAAGAAGTTAGACTTACTTAATTGAATAAATATAAAATATGATAAGATATTATTATTTTTTTTATTATTAAATCAAACAAAAAAAATTACTTTTCAGGAAATTATATACAAACCAAACACCAAATTATATATATTTTTTTCATTTAAATGTGATCAAGGATTGAATTACAATATGAACTTTAAAAATTAATATTTGAATTGATATAATTAAAAGTTTAGATAGACTTATGAATATATAGAAAATTGATTTTTTTTTTCAAAAAGATATTTAAGTCTAAATATTATGAACTATGAAATAAAAAATATTCTTTATTTTTAATATTTCACATTAAATTTTATAGAAAATTTCATCATAATAATAAATAACTTATTTGATAATAAATAAATAATAGAAAATTATTTATATAATAATAAATAATAGAAAATTTTAACTTATTTGATGGTTATTATTAAAAAAATTTCTAAAAAATAAGATGTTTATTTTCTGAATTTTAGAAAAAAAACTTCCTTAGGAGAGGTAAAGAAGTTAGACTTACTTAATTGAATAAATATAAAATATGATAAGATATTATTATTTTTTTTTATTATTAAATCAAACAAAAAAAATTACTTTTCAGGAAATTATATACAAACCAAACACCAAATTATATATATTTTTTTCATTTAAATGTGATCAAGGATTGAATTACAATATGAACTTTAAAAATTAATATTTGAATTGATATAATTAAAAGTTTAGATAGACTTATGAATATATAGAAAATTGATTTTTTTTTTCAAAAAGATATTTAAGTCTAAATATTATGAACTATGAAATAAAAAATATTCTTTATTTTTAATATTTCACATTAAATTTTATAGAAAATTTCATCATAATAATAAATAAAAAAGGTTTAAATCCAATTAACTCTTCACATCTTCACAATAACAAACTTTCATCATATATTTACTCTGTTATTTTCAACCATTTGGTCGTCATGTGATTATATATATTTTTGTTGTCATTGAATATTGTGAAAAATCAATACAACATCCACTTATCAGTTTAAAGTTAAGTCCGTGAAAAATTAAAAATAAAAAAATAAAAAATGAAAACTTTTCAATTTAACTAGAGCTAAATGGTATACAAGATGCATGAATGAGTAATTTTCTCTTTTATAATGGTTCACTATTGGATGCGTTGTTAGCATCATAGTAGCAAAAAAGGTGGAGCGTAAGCAAAATGAGAAATCTAATTTTAGAGTTTTCAAAATATGACTGAATTATTGATTGATTTCTCAAACAGGCCAAAACAAGAGTTTAAATAGGGGGTCCGAAACCCTAAGTACAAAACTGCCGTAAATGGCGAGATTATAATGTTATCATAAATAAAAATAGGAAACTAAACAAGATGAACGCCACAAACGGCGCCGAAAACAGAATTAAATATCAAAAGTTATGACAGAAATAAAAAGTTTTCATAAATAGATTAACTGCCATTTTAAGGGCCCAAACGAAAGAATTTGACCGAAAAACGACATCGCTCATTGCCAGAGGCAATGACTTTGAACCGGTGGCTCATTTTCTTTTGAATCGCATATTTATAAGGCCCCAAATTCTAGCTAGCCCGAGTTAGTATTTTTTGTACTTGGACTGCTGTTTGTCCCAAAAGCTTAGAAATCTCTCTGAAATAGCCTCCACGTCAAGAAAAGTCTGAATTAATAGGATAAATGACATTTCTTGTATTTGATACCATATATGCGTTTGGCTATTGTGGCAGGGTGGTAATCCCTGGGCATCATCATGGGCGTGCATTGTTCTGACTGTATTTAACTTTGATGTGTTTTATCTGACGTGACAGTTATATACTCAATGATGTTTAAACAAGTCGAGTCAATGAATTTATATAAAAGTGGATGAACTGGTTGTTACTCAAGTTTTACATAGATGATCTGAAGGATGAAGATAAGTCTTGAGTATGAGTCAATTCCTCACCATACATTGATCAGTTTATCAACTGGATTCATACTTTAAACTTATAATAAATATTTTTTAGATGGGCTTATCTTTTTTCAAATTAAATTAGAACTTAATTAATTTTATCTAGTATCATATAATTTTTGATTTATTTAATTTCAATAATATTGGTTTGGATAAAATAGATTACATTCAAATCCAATGAAATTAGTCAATCTTATCATCAATTTTAAGAATTAATCAAGTTGAAATAATATTTAGGTTTAAGCTATTCAAGGTTGATTATTATCTAAATGAGTTGTATTATTACCCTAAAATACTTGAGGTGGCGGCAAAGAATGGGTCTTGTTTTTTAGGCCAAATTGAAACGTGTGTTCGATTGGATAAATATAAACATCATCACTTTAAAGCGGCAAGCGCTGAACTTATTCAACCATTTGCAAATTATATTCTAAAAAAGAGAAAAAAACATCACAAGTTTGGACCATTTCCTTTACAAGTTCATTGATTTCTGCCAGTAAACGTACCCAGCTGTTCACAGCATTTCAAAACCAAGTCCCCAAAACGCAAGCAACCTTCCAAAAAGCACTTCTATTAACTATTTTGTCCCTTTTTTTTTTTTTTGTTTTTTTTTTTTCAGTTGCAACTGATTTCAAATTATCACCAGTCAATTTTTGTATATTATATGTTAACTGCTCATTTAAAATAAATGAATTTAGCAAAATTTTATGAAATTTATTTTAAATTCTATATTTTTAAAAAATATTATGTTTAAAATATTAAAAAATTCATTTCAATTTTACTAATTCAATTACATAAATTAAATATATCTAAACTAATTTTTATTTAAATGAGTCAAAGTTTCAAATAAATTTAACAAAACTAACAAAATAATTATTGCGGAGAAAAGTATCATTTTTTTTTACATTTTTTTTTTCTCTCTCCCTTTCCTCTTCTCTTTTATATTTCTTTCATCTCCCTTTACTGCATTTTCTTTCTCTCTCTTTTTCTTTACTACTCTATCTAATATTTTTCATTTTTTTTGCCAATTAATTTTTTATTATATTTTATAAATTAAATATTAAATGTAAATATAAAATATATTTATTTTCGTTGTTTTATTTTTTAATATATTTATTATATTGAAAGTATTTTAGAAAATAAGAATAGAAATAATTTACTTATAGATTTATTCCAAACATAAAAAATATGAAATTCAATTGAATTTCATACTGTAAATTGCGAATTTTCAATCATTTATAAATGGATTTTTCCACATTTGTGACTCATTTGTTCTAAACGAGTTGTAAGAGATTGTTTTGTGTTGGATATGAAAATTATTATTGAGAAAATGTGAAAAATATTATTTTAACTAAATTAATTAATAATAATTAATTTATTTTGATAAATTTGACATTATGATCATTATTTCAAAAAGAAAATCTAAAACAGCAATTCATGAACCTTGTTTTTGTGGCATTTTTTTTTAATGATGTGACAAGAAAGATGAGGAGAGATTTCTGTAATATGTATAATTTTTAGATTTATTTGACCCCAGGATTCCAAAGGCATAAAAGGAAAAAAAAAATGTTTGGTTTTTTCTATTATAGTACACTATTCATATTTTTCTTTCTTTTTTTTTTTTTTTATTAGAAATACACTATTCTTATTTTGATTATATTTTTATATTTAACTTATATGTTTCTTACGTGTAGTAAATATTTTTTTTTAAATTTACGAAATTCATATTCGCTAAGAATAATTATTGTATTTCATCAAATAATTATTTTATTATTTTTATATTTTATTTCACAAACCAAATAATTTCTAAATTCTTGTCAGATATTTGCCAAAAAAAAAAAAAAGATGTATTGAAAACTCTAATAAAAAAAATATAACCATGCATGTATTAATATGCGAGTTATTGATATAGTCACCACTTATGGCCACTGGAATTTACGAATTTTATGCATTTTTTTTATCATATTTAATAATAAAATTTAAAAATATGAAATTTTTATAAGTCTAAACATATTTATATATTTTTTCTATATATATAAACACACATAGAAGCAAAAGGATAAATACATACCTCAAAAATATATTTATAGTCTTATAAATTTAATTTTTTAATATTTTTAGCTAATTTTTAATATTAGAATAAAATAATAAAAAATTAATCTTTTGGAAAAAATATTTTTCCCAAGCACAGAGAAGCAAACAAAGCCTTAATATTTGAAATTATTACCAATTTCAACATCGTTCAATGTAAAGCATTAAGTTCACTATTTAATTTAATGCCTTGACTATTTTATCCGTGAAAAAGAAAAAGAAAACTCTATTGTTCCTTTCATTTACCTTTTTCTTGCTTATATTTACTCCAGCTAGCTTCACTTAACACTTCATCAAGCTAGCTACTGTTAACACTTCATCAGAATCATCACAACCAAGCTTCACTGCCATATCCAGCAACACTTTTCTAATCAATGGCTTCCTTATCCTATAGCTCAAGTAGCTTTATACTTGTTGTAATCTCCATTTTGGTTGGCTCTTTTGCTGGTAATTTCTACCAAGAATTTGATATCACTTGGGGATATGGTAGAGGAAAGATACTAAACAATGGCCAGCTTCTTACTCTCTCTCTTGACAAAGCTTCTGGTTCAGGCTTTCAATCAAAGAAAATGTATCTATTTGGAAAGATTGATATGCAACTGAAGCTTGTCCCTGGCAACTCTGCTGGCACTGTCACTGCCTATTATGTAAGTTTTCAATTCTTATTATATGATGAGGCTATACTCTCAGTATAGTAAAAACTTTCCATATAATAAATAATTTATTGTGTTGGAATCATAGTCTATGATATAGTATACACAATTATTTCATTTTTAAATAATTAATTTCTTTAAATATCATATAGTTTTTGCTAAAAGTAAGGACATGTGTATAAATTTCAGATGAAGTCAGGAGGGTATGGATGGGATGAGATAGACTTTGAATTCTTAGGGAATTTGAGTGGTGAGCCTTACACAGTTCATACTAATGTGTATAGCCAAGGCAAGGGTGAAAGGGAGCAACAATTCCACTTATGGTTTGATCCCACTGCAAATTTTCACACTTACTCTATTCTTTGGAATCCCCGATACATTCTGTGAGTACTTGCTATTTCTTCTCTCTCTCTCTTTCTCTCTCTCTGTTTTTTTTAATGATATTATTTATCTAAAAATATTATATTAATTTTTATTGAGATATATTTTTAAAAGGGGTTAAATTTGTCAGAGTTCAAATCCTCTAATGTCATTTATTGTAAAGCAGACACTCGACTACTGAACTATTAGTTCAATGATTCTGTTGAAATATAATTGACACATTAATTTTTGTATTATAAAATATCAATAAACTTTATTTACTTTTTCTACATTTAAGTAGTTCAGTGTCTTTTTACTAACACTTCTATTTTTTTTTTTTTATATAGATTACAAACTATAAGATTAATCATTACAAAATTTAAATAAAAATTATTACTTTTTATGCATATATTCATTCAAATTTTGAAATCAAAATCGAAATTGGAAATAAATTCAATAGAATTAAAAAAAAAAATAATAATTTTTTTTAAAGTATTTAATTTAACGAAAAAATTGAAGAATTGAAATCGATTTTTTAATTAAAAAAAAAACCTCTTTACTGCATTTTGTCCTTTTTGGATTGTGGACACAATTGTAACACTCACGGCCAACATGGGCCGATGTACGTGCTATCGTGCATATAACTCGACCCAAATGAACTCTTCCGGAAGAGGAAGGCCTTCACGTATGCAAATAATAATAATAAAAATAATAATTCATCTCAAATAATAAAAATATTTTTATTAAGAATTAAAACATTAGTTGTCGATTTTTCTTTAAGAATTAAATTCTTTTTTTTTATTTTTTAATTTTATGACATTTTATATTAAAATTTTGTACTTTAAAACGAGGTGATAAAATTAGAAAAAAATGATGTTTGTATAATTATTTTATTGTCAGACTATATTTTTCTTTTTTAAAATACCAAATAATAAAAAAATTATTTTACAATACCAAATAGTAGAAGAAATTAGCTTCAATTAGGGCTTCAATTCAATATTTTAATTTTAAAAATAAATTTAATATCATTAATGAGCCATTTTTCTTTTTATCCTATGATGATGAATACTTTTTTTTTTTTTTTAAAGGAAGTGAATATTCTATTTTATTTATAAAAATTGTGATAGATGAATGTCTAAAAGTAAATTAGTTTTTTTGGCAATATATGATTAGCTTCTTGGTTGATGGCATTCCCATAAGAGAATTCAAGAACTTAGAATCAAAAGGCATTCCCTTCCCAAAGAATAAGCCAATGAAGATATATTCAAGCCTATGGAATGCAGACGATTGGGCAACTAGAGGTGGTGTTGTGAAGACTGACTGGTCAAAAGCTCCTTTCATTGCCTCTTACAGAAACTTCAAAGCTGAGCATTGGCTAAGAGAACAATTGGACTCAACCATCCAACGAAAGATCAATTGGGTGCACAAAAATTACATGATTTACAATTATTGCACCGACACTAAGCGATTCCCTAATGGCTTCCCTCCTGAATGTTATCACTAGCTAGTATTATATTATAGTGAATTAAAATGTGTTATATGTAATTAGAAGGTGATTATTGTACGTATCCTTTTTTTTTTTTTAATTTTTTATTTATATATATATATATATATGTACATAACCTTCCATTTCCTTATGTAATGATATAAAAACCTTATTACAGTATATATTTTGCTGTTAATTAGTTAGCTTAGACAGCTGATACGAAGCAGTAGTATATAAACACTGGTTGTATTGTTTGCTAAGTAACGAGAAAGTAATATAAGTTTCAGTTTGAGTTTTTCTTCATGGTATCAAAACAATATTTCGTCGCTTCTGTTTCTCTCTTTTAATATTTTCTTTCATTTTCTTACCCATTTTCTCAGTTATCAAACAACAAAGCCCCAATCATTTTTTTTTTTTTTAATCAAACAACATCAATTTGTTTAGTTTTTCCTTGTGAGTTCAAAAATCAATTTTTTCTGTCATTTTCTATCACTTTCTCTTTCTCTGTCTCTTTGCTAATTGTGAAAAGCCTAATTGAAATTTTAATGTTCATTAGTGTGAGTAACCTCAAATCCAACTAAAAAACTTAAGCTATTAAGTGGTGAGACTTAAAAATTATATTAAGCTATAATATCCTTTGTTATTTTTCTATGTGAGATTTCTTTTAACTCTAACACCTCCTCTTAACATGTGCTAGACTCTTAACCAGCATGTGACACAACAAATTAAGAGCTAAATAGATTTAGATTAATAAATGCACATGTATCAGGCCCTATTGATATATGGCTGCAGCTCCGACAGAAGAGCACAAATTACGATGTAGAACTGGCTCTGATACCATGTGAGAAACCTCAAATCTAACCCAAAATTTTAACCTATTAGGTGGTGAGGCCTAAATATTATATTAAGCTATGATATCCTTTGTTATTTTTCTGTGTGGTATCTTTTAACTCTTTTCAATGAGCAAGAATAAATTTGCGGTAATTGAATTTGATGTTACAATTACATAGATTTTTATTGCTTTAATGCCAAAAATTTATCATGCTAGAGTTATTAAAGAGATTAAAATTAATACCTATATCCATTATAGCAATCAAATTTTTGTGGAATGAACAATGAACGAATGCTTGAATAGCAGGTATGGCATTCTTTAGTCAAATCCCTAATTTCTTAAGGTTACTCAACTCTCTATCTCTTCCTAATTTCTTAAGATTATTCAACTCTCTGTCTTTGATGGGAAGAGAATAAAGTTGAATAACTTGACGTATTGGGGACCATAACCCTAGAGTTCTTTATATATTAACCCATTAGAATCCTATTAAGCCTATATGGGTCAGAATGGGTATCCACCCATTAATCCATACCAATTTTTGAAGTCTATGGCCTTCCCATAAATGACTCACTTAAACTAAGTTCATTTATAAAATAGCCCATTAATATAATTATTCTAATAAATATGTAAGCCCATACAATAAAGATTTAAAATTTAACAATCTCCCACTTAGGCTACATATTGAACCTGAAATAATTATATCGATCAAAAAAATTCTTTATGTGTACATGTTTGTGCTATTTTTTTTAGACTTCACCTTAGTTTCAATTTGGTCCATTTTCAACATTAATATGAGATCATGGTGGCTATTGTTACATAGAAGTGTAACTAAACCTTCCATGCTCACCATACTAATATATTCAATGATATAAATCTAGTATGGATGAGTGGCATGAAAATTACATGGAATGTGATCTCAAACATACCTATTTCCAACTGGTCCTACTTTATTCTTTAGGGAGATTAATCCTAAATTCACAAATAAGTTCTAAGATATAGATAATGAAATAAATCATAAAACTTTATTATGCATAAAATAAACATGTGAAACATGTCTCAATATATAGAACATCTAAAATAAAACTCTCACTAAACCAATGTATTACAAAATATGCCTACATGATATGAGCAGTATGCTCATGAAAAACTTTAGGTGGTAAACCTTTTATTAACGGATTTGCTATCATAGAGTTTATCCCTATATGTTCTATAGAAATCTGCTCACTCTGAACTCTTTCCTTAACATACAGAAACTTAATGTCAATATCTTTTGACTTCACAGAGCTTTTATTGTTATTAGAATATAAAACTGCAGATTTATTGTCAAAAAATAATTTTAATGGCCTTTTAATATCATTAACTATACGCAGCCCAGTGATAAAATTACGCAGCAATATCTCATGATTAGATGCCTTAAAACAAGTTATGAATTCTATAGCCATGGTTGAAGAAGTTATAAGTGTCTGTTTGGCACTCTTCTAGGATATAGCTCCTCCAATCAGCGTAAAAACATAGCCCAAAGTGGATCATTTATTGTCTTGGCATCCCTGAAAATCGGCATTAGAGTACCCAATGATCTCCAAATTGTTTGATTTCTTATAGGTTAGTATGAAATTCTTTGTTCTTTGCAAATACCCCATAACCCGTTTGGCTGCTTTCCAATGATCCAATCCTTGGTTACTTAAATATTTGCCCAAAAGTCCCACTATAAATGCTATATCAAGATGAGTACACAATTAAGCATACATCAAACTTTCTATTGTTGCGGCATAAGGAGTCTTTTGCATCTCTTTTATTTCAAGGTCACTTTTGGGGCACTAATTGAGATTGAACTTGTCTCCTTTAGCTATAAGTCTATCCCCCGATGAACATCCTTTCACGTTGAATCTACTTAGCATCCTTTCGATATAACTCTTTTGTCACAACTCAATGATACCTTGAGAGCAATCTTGCAGTATCTGTATGCCTAATATAAAAGAGGCGTCCCCAAGATCTTTCATCTCAAAATTCTTAGTGAGAAATTTCTTGGTTTCGTGCAATAAGCCTATATCGCCACTTGTTAGTAGTATATTATCGACATACAATACCAGAAAGATAATGTTACTCTCACTAAACTTGTGATATACACAATCATCAACCATATTTAACTCCAAACCATATGAGGTAATAACTTAATGAACTTTGTGATACCATTGACAAGAAGCTTGTTTGAGACCATATATGGATTTCTTTAATTTACAAACCATAGACTTTGAATCTTTGGATTCAAAATTTTCTGGTTAAACCATATAAGTTGTTTCATCAATGTCTCATTTGAGAAATGCTGTCTTTACATCCATCTGATGTAGTTCTAAATGAAAATGAGCTACAAGTGTCATTATTGTTCTAAAAGAATCCTTTAATGAAACTGGAGAAAAGGTCTCTTTATAGTCAATGCCTTCCTTTTGAGTGAATCCTTTGGTGACTAGACAAGCCTTATATCTTTCAATATCGCCTTTTGAATCCCTTTTGGTTTTAAATATCCATTTGCAACTAATGCGCTTCACACCTTTAGGCAACTTGATAAGATCCCAGACTTCATTATCCTTCATGGATTTCATCTCATATTGCATAGCATTGATCCAATGTTCAGAATTAGAACTTTGAAGAGCTTCACGAAGGTTGATTGGATCATCTTCTGCTAAGCCTACATAATCTTCTTGTTCCAGGAGAAAGGTGATATAATCATCTGGAATCGCACTTCTCCTCTCTCTATTAGATCTTCTTAATGGCACTTCTTGAGGCTGTTGAGTTTGCTTTATAGGAAGAACTTCATTGTTATCTTAAACCAGAGTTGTGTCTTAAATAATGTCAAGAATTATTTCCTGATCATTGTTAATAGCAATGTTAGGAAGAGAAATAAATTTCTTTTTTTCAGAGACAACTTCTTCATAAAAAATAATGTTCCTTAATTTTTCCTCTCTAAACTCTACATCCTTAAGAAATATTGCATTTCCCATCTCAAAGAAGGACCGAGTAGTGGGATCATAAAATTTAAATCCTCAAGAGCATTTTGCATATCCAACAAAGTAACAGCTAACAATCTTAGAGTCCAATTTCCTTTCATTAGGCCTATAAGGCCTTGCCTCAGTTGGACATCTCCAAATGTGTAAGTGCTTTATATTAAACTTTTTTCTAGTCCACATTTCATATGGGGTTTTAGCTACTACTTTGCTAGTTACTATGTTAGCGATATATACTATAGTCTTTAATGCTTCTCCCCAAAGTGATTAAGCTAATGAAGAATGATTAATCATACTTCTTACCATATCTTTAAGAGTCCTGTTTCGTATTTTAGCAACACCATTCGTGCTGGGTTTGCCTGGCATAGTATACTATAAGATGATACCATATTCCTTCAGGAAGTTAGCAAAAGGTCCTGGATGTTCTTCTCTTGATCCATTATATCTGCCATAGTATTCTCCAGCATGGTCAGATTTGACAGCTTTAATTTTCTTTCCAAGCTGAAGTTCAACTTTTGCTTTATAAAACTTGAAAATGTCTAGGGATCTAGGCTTCTCACTTATTAAATATAAGTAGCCATATCTGGAGTAGTCATTTATGAATGTAATAAAATATTGTTGACCATTCCATGTTGCCATAGGGAATAGGCCACATATATCCTTATGTATTAGTTCTAAGACTTTCATACATTTGTTGGTATCTAATTTCTTTATGTTTGTTTGTTTTCCCTTAATACACTCAATACAAATTTTGAAATCCATTAAATCAAGGGAACTAAGAATTCCATCGGACACAAGCCTTTAAATTCTCTGTTTAGAGATGTGGCCTAAACGTTTATGCCATAGGGTGGCAAAATTCTTAGTTAATTTATGTTTTGTATCTCTTGAATTAGTATACATGATTTCATTATAGGAAGAAATAATTTTTAGCATATAAAGACCATCAATTAAAATACGGGTACCAATAAAATTGGATTTTAAAGAGATACTAGCTTTATTATCTCCTAAATTGCAAAAGTATCCACGTTTGTTTAAATAAGAAACAAAAATTAAATTCCATTTAAAAGACAGAGCTGCAAATGTTTCAACCAAGTCCAAATAACAATCAGTCTTTAATTGTAATCTAAAATGCCCCATAATTTCCACAAGGACTTTATTGCCATTGCTCATATAGATGAATCTTTCAATATCAGTTGGCTATTGGCTCCAAAAGCAACCCCGTATAGACACACTGAGTTGAGTAGTAGCACCAGAATCTATCTACCAAGTGTTTATAGGTACATAAGCTAACTTAGCTTCAGACCAATCTAAAGTGAAAACATTGCCATTCGTTGCACGCTATGCGGTATACTTGGAACACTCTTTCTTCGTGTGTTTTCTCTTTTTGTAGAAAAAACAGGTGAATTCATCACCCTGCTTCTTCACCTTTTTCTGCCCAGGTGTTCTACTTGCAGTATCCTTAGCCCTCTTCTTTTTCTTATTCTGAGAGATTAATGCTAAGTGAGCACTTTCTGTCTTATCCCTTTGGATCCTTTCCTCTTTTTGCACACACTGTGAAATGAGCTCATTAAGAGTCCATTTGTCCTTTTTAGTATTATAACTCACCTTAAATTAATTAAATTGTATAGGAAGAGAAATGAGAACTAAATGCATGAGTAAATATTTATTTATCTCTAACTTTAGTGCCCTTAGTTTTCCAGCAAGATTTGACATCTCCATTATGTACTCCCTTATATTTCCTATTCCTCTATACCTCATAGAAATCAGAGCAGCCAAATGGTTACTCATTTCAGAATTCTCATTTTTGGAAAAATACTGCTATATTGTCTAAAAAATAGAGCCTCAAAATGCTTCTGGTATGGAACGTTTCATGATCATTAGACTCATACGGTTAGAGCAATCCCATTTCTCAATCTTAGCCTCTTTTGAATTATCATTAGTTGGAATGGGTTGCTCCATCCTTAGCGCAAGGTCTAAATTGATATAGCTGAGAACAATTGTGAGGCCTTGCTTGAGCATCGGTCCGATCTGCTAGGGGAAACCGAGATGCTCATTCTGGTTTAAACTCACGATGGAACCCTCGGGTTTGGATTTGGTTGATTTTGAAAATGATTTTGGGAGTTGCCGCCCTAATTTATTTTTGAATGGGAAAATCAAGGAAAAATCCAATTGACTCAAATTTATTAATTTTGCAATTAATTATCAAAAGATAAAAATCACTAGCCTCGAACTAGGTTGAGCTTGGAGATTAAGTTTTTATGAGAAAAGTTTGATGGCCATTGCTTTTCAGTTGCACATGCCTTATTGAGACTCCATCAGAGATCAAATAGGATGGTTGCTTACGGCTTGTCCTTAGAGGACATATTTTTAGTACTGTTAATGGTAAGGAATTAGATCTCTCAAGACTAGGGGTCACAGGTGTCGAGTGGTTTGCCTGTTGGGTTTGGTTTGAATAATCTTTCACTAGGGGATGAGGGTCTTGAGGCAGATGAGGCAGACTCAAGATGTGCCCCTAGTTTTTATTTCTTCGAGTTTGTACAGATTATAGCTCCCATTGCTGGAGCTATTAGGATGGCTGGCTAAGCAGTTATCATGTTGTTTATTTTGGGATTTCACTTTGGACCATGAAGAGGTATGATAGGTAATTGATAAAGGTGGTTTGGATATTTGAGAAAGAGTGCCAGGTTGCCCTACTGAAGGGAATAAAGAGTGGTATAACTAAGAAATGAGAGACTGTATGAAGAGCCATTAGTAGCAAGAGGGTTGCATCACAAACAAAGGGGGTGACGCATTCTTTGAAGGAGACTCAGGGAGCTACTAGAAGTATGACATCACAGTAATGACTCAAACTACTGTGACGGTAACAAAGGACATTGTGACTACAGTGAGATAGGATGACACTATAGTGGTGGTTCAGATAAGGATAGGATGACACTATAATGGTGGTTTAAATAAGGACTACTATAGTTAGGGCAAAAAGGGGTACTGTAGTTTCTAAACTACAGAGGAGGATTTTTGGAAGTAGTTTTAGGACTATTGGTACTCAAAAGAGGGTTTTCGATACTGTTGTAGTGAGCAGTTTTGATTCTATTGATACTTCTACTCTTGTGGTAGAAGGAGCTACAGAGATCTATAGGAGGGGTGTGCCTATTTAAGGAGATTATGACAGACTTTGATTCTGATGAAAACACGAGAGACGTGCACTGCAGGAGGTAGAGGAGGACTAGTTAGACCATGACTTTAGACACGACCTTTTTTGTTTTTTATCCAAAATAATTATAGGTTGACAGGACTACACGAAATATGATAAGCTATAGAGGACCTTGAAAAGGTTGTCCCTTATGTCAAAATGATGGATTTGTATTTTGAAAAATTTGATTACAATTAAATGAGACATCTTTTATTTTTGTTCTAATTTTTGCCTAAGCCACCTCTTTGATTTTTCTGCTTAGCGAGCATTCTTTCCTTCTTCTTTTTTTTTTTCTTTTTTTTTTATTTTGGTAAAAGAATTAAGTGAATGATGTATTAAAAATGAGAATGCGATGCAAACAAAATATTTTATATTATAATTTGGACCACACTCGAGACGCCCTGCCTACATATCCTTTACATCACTTTTTGTCAGTCATTTCTTTTAGGGAGAATCAGGTCCACATAGTTTTGATTACATATGCATGAAATATAGAGATGAAGTGGAAATGACATCTTCCAATGATGTATCATTTCAGCTGATCCAAGTTGCTAGGATTGGAGAATTTGCTTCCCCAGTTTAGTTTGAACTTTCTCTTAGATCATGAATAAGAGCTTGAATTTCTCCCAGAACTAGATTTCTTTCTTATGAACCCTTATCTCTCACCTTATAGTTGAAGTGCTCGACTAATCTCCATTGATGACCCTAAATTTTGTATAGAGCATTGATTCTCTTTTCATGAATGGCATTTAGTTGGTCATGATATCTTTCAATCTATTTTGTCTTCATTCTCCACAGCTTCTCCTTGACAGGTTTCTTGCATGTGTAGTCGAAATCTCGTGAATTGTACTGCTTGGATCATCCTTATCATGTTCTTGTCTTGTATAGCTCATGAGTTTTTCCACTTCTGCTATGGGATCTTTTATTCTTTTCCTCTGTGCCATAATTAATTGATCTTGCATTTTTCATTTTTTTTGTATTTTTCATTTTTTTAGTGCCTTTTTTTTTTTAAATGTCCCATTTAAAGATGAATAAAAAAAATTAAAGTAAATAAGAAAGTTCAAACTTTTTATTATGATAAAAGTCCCATCATGAGTACATTAAAGGATAAGCCTAGAAAACAAAATACAAACTCCAAATGGCAAGACCTAATAGACTCAAATTCAAATAAAGACTTAACAGAAATAGACTCAAAAGACTCTGATGCAAACTCTAACTCAGATGACTTAGACACGGACTCAAACTACTCAGATGTGGACTCGGAGGACTTGGATAGGGGCACAACAAGGCGAAATTCTTCTCAAAGTGCCAATTATCAGGTGAAGCTTGATATGATCTCGATGGTTCAAAAAAGGATTGATGGTGGTGCTTGACTTTAGGTCTAGGAGCAATGATGTCTCCACTATTAATAAGGTCTTGAATTTTGTGCTTCAGAATCTTGCATGCATCAGTTTTGTGCCTCGACCCTTGATGATAATTGCAGTGCTTAGTAGCATTATAACCCTTGAACAGGGGGTTTGGAGGAGGTAGTGCGTTTAAAGGCTTAACCAGATTAGCCTCTAAGGCTTTCTTATAAACAATGTTGAAGGGCATGCCTAGCTTAAAAAAAGTCCCCCTTATTTCTAACTTCATCAGTTGGTGGCAGAACACAATGTTGTGAAATTTTATTTATACTCACAAGCGCACGAATCACTGATTCTGTAGATAAGTGGTAACGAGATTGTTCCCACGAAGAGAGCTATGAAAATAATTATAGAAAAACTTAATTAAACCACATTAACTTAATTCTAACATAGTTCCAAATAATTTTTTTAAGATAATGATAAAGAGATGTAAAGTAGAAATGTCAAAATAATACAATTAAAGATAATTGAATTTGTGAAATAAAATTCAGATAAAATATTACCAAGATTTCAGAATTCACCAATGTTTAATTAATAATTTTTATGATGTATTGATTCTAATTTTCAAAAGATAGTTTAGAAATCAATCTTTTTATCTTCTATTGATTTTATCACTAAGCTCAATTTTATTAAATTCTCAAATAGATTTTGCTTCACTTCAAAAGTGTAATTTCTAAGCATTATATGTATACAATTTAATGGAAAACACATAATCAAAGAAAATTACTTTTCTTTCAATAAAAAACCAAGTATAGATAATTTTCCTAACAATAAAAAATACATGATAGAATTGATGAAAGGATATTATCAAATGAAACCAAAATCATAAATATTAAATTGCAAAATATTTAGAATCAATACATAATAGAAATTAATAATCTAACATAGTTTCATTATCCACCTTAGTAAAATTAAAACTTAGAAAGACATAATTAAAACAACAAAATAAACAAAAGAACCCATTTTAGCAATTTAGATTCTTAATATTGAAATCTTAACTTCTTCCTTATTTTCTCAATTCTTTCCCTCACAAACTCTTCTTTTACTAAGCCATTTCCCTTTTATTTATAAGCATGAATGGCTAGATGGCAAGTTGATGAAGAAACCAATTTTTAAATGATTTTTCTTCTTTAGCATCAAATATATGACTTTGATCTTTGAATTCTTGGTTTTCCTTAGTTGGATTGCATAAGGATGGTTGATGATGTCTTGGATTTTTGCAAATTTTCTTCTTTAGCATCAAATGTATGACTTTGATCTTTGAATCTTTTGTTTTCCTTAGTTGGCTTGCATAAGGATAGTTGGTGAGCTCTTTAGTCTCAATTGCACACTTGAAGATGGTGTCATTTTTCAAAAAAAAAAAAAAAAGAAAATAACTTAGTTGATTTTATTGAAAAATTATTTCTTTCACAAAATTTATTATTATTATTATTATTATTATTATTATTATTATTATTATTATTATTATTATTATTCATGCAAATAAAAGACTATAATTTTACTCAATTTTGAAATTTTCACTATTTTATTTCCTATTTCATTAAAATATCATTAAATAAAAATATTTATTTAATAAATGAACAACAAAAAATAAATTTAAGGGCTATTAATATGTATTAAATTATGCTTATCAAATACCCCTAAACCTAGATTTTGTTAGTCCTTGAGCAAAAACAAAACCTAAACTAGTCTACTTTCGTAAGAAATCACGATTGCATTTAGCATATGCAATAAGCTTTTAAACCTCTAGGTGGCCCATAGAGGGCAAGTTGTAGTTTTGTGAGGGCTTCCAGCAGTGATACCCACAAACACTTGTAAAAATCTAAACTTCCAACTATTTATCTCAGAGAATAATAAGATATCGTATCTTTGAAATCAAACAAGTATTAAATTGAATACATATCCATTCAAAAGCTAATTCATCTTGCAACAATTATACTCAAGTGAGTATGTGAATAGCCAATATTAATAATAAATGTGATTTGCATGCTTCAAATAAGTAAAATTCTTATAACCTTACAATAATAATTATTCAATTTCTAATAAAGAATTAAGTATCATAAGCTTCCCCTTTAGTACAAATCTCCACTACTTTGAAGGCATCACATGAGATCAAAAGGTCTTTAATATTGGTTGTAATGGGGCTATAGGGTATGATGTGGCTAAAGAATGAAAGGGATAGGAGATTACACAAGTTCTAAAGACTTCATAGAGTTAAAGATATCATAGTATTTTATAAGAGACACTTCTCAAAACCCATAGGAACATATAAAATGTAACCGACTATTATTATGTTAACCTTTACTTTATTCTAACCTCCACTTATAATATGAAAGTTTTGATCTTCAAACTCAAGATTTTTTTTTTACTTTATATATATATATATATATATATATATATATATATATATATATATATATATATATATATATATATATATATATATATATATATATATATATATATATATATATATATATATATATATATATATATATATATATATATATATATATATATATATATATATAATCAAGATTTTTTTTTATTTATTTTATCTCAAACTTTTAAGAAATGTCTCTTGATCATGATATTTGTCTTTTTTATCTCTATTTCATCTTTAGAATAAGGGTAAAGTTATAATCATGTTTAGGCTAGGTGAGAGATGTGGTTACCAAAGAAAATAGTTAATAAATGTAGGCTCAAATTGGCTCACTAAAGTGATGTTCTCTTGGAACATCAATTGGGAAATTGGTTTATTTGGCTTTGTGGTGAAAATCCTAATGCCTTAATCATTTCACAAGTGATGCTCGATCAGTTGTTTGCCTTGAAAGACTTTAAAGGAAAGTTCTAATATATAATTCTTTCAAATTGAAATTAAAATGATCATCAAGGTAAAGGTATAAGAACACACCTATTCTAGCATACTTGTCTTTCTACAAAACAATCATGACTATTGTGAGACAAGAGTTGAGTATAATCATTGTGAAAATAAATTAACTAAAAAATGTCATCAAAATTCAAATCAATACTCATTACCAGTCAAAGCCATGACATTAAAGCTCAATTCTCATCACAGTAATTGGAATTTTTTTTTAAAACAAGAAAAGAAAATCACAAAAAATACAGATGCGTATCAAGAGTAACAAAGTAACTCTTTACTCTATCATCTGAAATTTTAGTGAATCGGACCTTAGAAATAATTGAGAAAACACAATTTTTTTTAAAAATAATAGTTTCTCCATCCCCAAACTTAGCTGAGACATTGTCCCCAGTGTCTACTATAAATAAATAAGGAGTAGAGGATTTTGCTTGATCAGGTGTAACACAAAAAAAAATGCAATAAGAAAAACTATAAGAGTTAGGGAAGTTACAACCGAAGATTCAAATCTGGTCCACGCTTCTTGCTGCTACTGGCCTTGAGATGCCAAACTACTTATGCCATTAATAGATCAGGTTTGGATATAAATTTTTATAGTTGGTCAATCAATTGATCAATAATTGAAGCAAATACTAGGATGCGTTGACTCATCGGTGTCATAAAACCCTGTTTCACAGCATGATTGAGAAAAGATAGCAAACCATCAACATTAAGTAATCCCAATGGCTTTTGAAGAACTATTAATTGGGTCCAAGATGTAATGGTGAAGATATCTTTAAATGTTTCTAAACTACCAGGTAATGCGATAAAAGCATCAGCATTGAGATTCATATATGCCATTCGTTCATACATGCTCATGACTTGTAATTCATTACCTATAGTTCCACCAATGATGTGTTTATTTTGAGCTAAAGCTTTTAGAACTACTCGTAGGACTTTGCTACTTCCAATATATGCAAAACTTGTAACACAACCCCTTAACCCTAAACTACCTCCCTCAAATTCCAAATCAATTTTTCATTTAGCTAAAATCCTATCAAGTTCACTAGCTGCTTTCAAGTACTCTCTTTTCTGCTAGAGTTTGGACTACAAAAGACACAAATAGTTTTAAATTTGCATGTTGAGGGTTTTGCCATTTTTTTCTTTTTTTGGTTCACAGATTTCTTCAAGAGATTGTGTGTATATTTAAAATAATGAATGTGCATATAAAGAAAATAGCATAGTAAAAGAACAGTTCAACGGGGTAAAATAATTATTGACAGAAAAAAATAAAGATAAAAAATAACAATAACAAATAAAAATAATCAATGCTGTGTGTACAAATGTCAAAAAGAAAATATTAAAAAGCCAAAAGCAGAGATTAAAAGACTAAAAAGTTAACTAAAATAGAAAAATCTGCAGAAAATGAAAATCTAGATGCTGAAAATTCAAAAAGTAACTGCAGAGTATTGAAAAATGCACAAAAGTCAAAAAGTTAGTGATACACCTGATCGTGAACAGTAGTTGTGACTGTGGCTCACATCTTCTTCTGGTTTTACATCCAGTAACGGCTTAAACGCCTTTTATGAGTCGAGGATATGCTTCCCATCCAGTTTTCTTATTAGCTGGCAAACAGGGTCTTTTAATATCAGATTTCCTAGACTGTAACGTTGTTTCTCTTCTTTGAATAAGCTCTATAAATCTAAAAAAGTACGTTGAACTTGTCCGCATGGATGCATCTTAAGAGTTTGTAGGATGTTATTTAAAGACTCCTTACTCAGTCCATCCTTTATGAATTGAATTTTATCTTCTCTATTTATGGATGCATATCCAATATTTCTATAGTGTGTATTGCAATTCCATCTTGCACACTTGTAATAGACTCCCATTCTCTTTGCTCTTCTTTTCTTTGAGTAAGAACTTCTCCCTATACCTGGCAAACATTTAACAAATGATTCATTTAATTCACCTGCCAATCATACTTTGGCTTCTATGATCCAGCGAATATCTTCAAGAAGATTTAGACGTCTAAATGCCTTCATTCTTTCTAGTCTACATTCGTCAATTTTTCTGAGTACATCTTAGGGAAGAGTTAGAAACTTGTTTTTGAGTGTAGCAAGAGATGCTTTCATATCTAACTAAAAAGTTTGTATTCTATACTAACAAAATAAAAACAAATGTTAAATATAAATAAAAATTAGTTACACAAAGAAAGAAAAAAAAATGACATAAATGAATTGAATTAATCCTAATAAATAGGATCACTCAAAAGTGCTTCTTCCACTGTTGTAGGTTCCAGCTCCAAAAATGGTTTCAATCTTTGTCCATTGACTTTAAATACATCACCATTTTTTAGATTTTCAATTTTAACTACTCCATATGGAAATGTAGTGCGAACCAAATATGAGCCTGACTATCGAGAACGCAACTTTCCAGGAAATAGATGCAAACGAGAATTGTATAAAAGGACTTTTGACCAGGAGTAAAAGATTTTCTCAAAATATTTTTATCATGGAAAATTTTCATTTTTTCCTTATACCATTTTGCACAATCATAAGCATCAGTTCTAATTTCCTCTAACTCATTCAATTGAAACATTCGTTAAGCACCAGCTTTATCTAAAGAGAAATTTAATTGTTTGATTGCCCAATATGCTCTATGTTCCAATTCTACTGGTAAGTAACATGGTTTTCCATAAACAAGTCTAAAAGGGGACATTCCAATAGGGGTTTTAAATGCTGTACTATAAGCCCACAATGTATCATGTAATTTTAAAGACCAATCTTTTATAGTGGGGTTAACCATTTTCTCAAGAATGTGTTTGATTTCCCTATTTGAAATTTCAACTTGACCACTTGTTTATGGGTGATAAGGAGTAGCTACTTTATGAGTAATGCTATATTTCTTCATCAAATGCTAAAAATGCCTATTACAAAAGTGCTTTCCTCCATCACTAATGATTGCTCGTGGTGTACCAAATCTAGAAAAAATGTGTTCTTTCAAAAATTTCACCACAACCCTATGATCATTTATTCTACATGCACTTGCCTCTACCCATTTGGATACATAATCAACAGCAACAAGGATGTACAAATTACCAAAAGAATTAGGAAAAGGTCCTATAAAATCAATACCCCAAATATCAAATAATTCAACCATAAGAATTGGATTTAAAGGCATCATATTTCTACGGGAAATACTTCCTAATTTTTGGCATCGATCACAAGATTTACAATACACATGAGTGTCTCTAAACAATATAGCCCAATAAAATTCACATTGTAAAATTTTTGCAGTAGTTTTCTTTGCACAAAAGTGGCCTCCAAAAGCATGGTCATGACAAAAGGAGATAATATTTTTTTGTTCACTTTTAGGCACACATATCCTAATCACTTAATCAGGATAATATTTAAACAAATATGGATCATCCCAAAAAAATTTCTTTATCTCAGATAAAAATTTTGTTTTATCTTGGTTACTCTAATGGCTTGGCATATGACCAGTAACAAGATAATTTACAATATCAGCAAACTAAGTTAACTGTGATATGGACATGAGTTGTTCATCAGGAAAAGTCTCTTTGATGGGACAATCCTCATCAACAGATTTCACTATTAGTATAGACAAATGATCAGCCACAACATTTTCAAAACCTTTCTTATCACGAATTTCAAGGTCAAACTTTTGTATTAACAAAATCCATCAAATCAAGTGAGGCTTAGCATCTTTTTTTTGACAAAAGGTATTTCAATGCAGCATGATCAATATAGATAAAGACTTTGGATCCAACAAGATAAGATCTAAATTTGTCCAAGGCAAACACTACAGCAAACAACTCTTTCTCAGTAGTTGAATAATTAAGTTGTGCATCAGTAAGAGTTTTACTTGCATAATCGATCACGACAGGTAGCTTATTGACTCGTTGGCCTAAAACAGCACCAAGGGCATAATCAGAGGCATCACACATGATCTCAAAGGGAATACTCCAATTAGGTGGTCTAATGATGGGTGCAAATGTAAACAAGATTTTAAGCTTTTCAAAGGCTTAAAGGCATTCATTATCAAAGATAAAAGGTGCATTAATTATCAAAGATAAAAGGTGTATCTTTGGCAAGTAAGTTACACAAGGGCCGAGAGATTTTACTAAAATCTTTGATAAATCTACGGTAGAAACTAGCATGATCTAAAAAGGAACGAATTTCTTTTACAGTGCGAGGTGGAGAAAGGCTAGAGATTAAGACTATCTTTGCTTTATCTACCTCAATTCCTTGTTGTGGCACTACATGACCTAGAACAATTCCCTTTTTAACCATGAAATGGCATTTTTCCCAATTTAACACAAGATTTTTCTTTTTACATCTAATCAAAACCAAGGTCAAGTGATGCAAATATTCATCAAAGCTAGAACCAAAGATAGAAAAATCATCCATGAATATCTCAAGAAAATGCTCAACCATATAAGAAAAAATACTTATCATGCATCGCTGAAATGTAGCAGATGCATTGTATAACCCAAAGGGCATGCGTCGATAGGCAAAGGTTCCAAAAGGACAAGTGAAAGTGGTTTTCTCTTGATCCTTAGGTGCAATTGGGATTTGATTATATCCAGAGTAACCATCAAGAAAACAATAGTATGCATGACCAGATAATCTCTCAAGCATTTGATCAATGAAAGGAAGTAGGAAATGATCTTTCCTCGTGACATCATTCAATTTCCTATAATCAATACAAACACGCCATCTAGTTTGGATTTGAGTGGGAATTAGTTCATTTTCTTCATTTTTCACTACTGTTATGCCAGATTTCTTTGGAATTACCTGCACGGGACTCACCCATGAACTATCAAAAATAGGGTAAATGACACCTACATCTAAAAGTTTTATCACCTCAGCTCTAACAACTTCTTTCATATTGGGATTTAGTCATCTTTGGAATTCACGGCTAGGTTTAACATTGTCTTCTAAATGAATTTTATGCATGCAAATTGAAGGACTAATACCCTTAATGTCTAAAATTGTCCACCTTATTACTTCTTTATGATCTTTCAAAACATCAATCAGCTTGTTTTCTTGTTCAACCTCTAAATAAGATGCTATGATAATGGGCAAAGTTTCTGATGGTCCTAAAAATGAATATTTCAATGACTCAGGAAATGGTTTTAGGTCTAACTTTTGTGATTCAGGAATTGACTCTTTAGATTCTATAGGAAATAGAGGTTCAATTTTGGCTTTCCATTTGTTTGTATCTATTAGTGGAACAAATTCTAATAAAGAATTCACCTCACTAATTGAATTTTCAACATTTAACTCCATGCCAAATTGAGTTAAACATTTCTCAAATTGATCATTTTTATTCATTTTCAAAAAACAATCATTGATCACACTTTCAATCATGTTAACTTCACACAAATCATCATTGTTAACTTCACACAAATCATCATTGTCAACATTAAACACATTAAGTTCAACAGTCATATTACCAAATGATAATTTCAAAACACCACTTCAACAATTGATGATTGCATTGGATATGGCCAAAAAAGGTCTTCCTAAGATCATAAGAATTTGATCGTTTGTGTTTTTAATGGGCTAAGTATCAAGAACAATGAAATCCACTGGAAAGAAAAACTTATCAACTTTGATCAAAACATCTTTTATGAAACCTCTAGGAATTTTAACAGACCTATTAGCTAATTGGAGTATCACAGTTGTGGGTTTCAATTCTCCTAACCCAAGTTGCTGATAAACAAAATATGGCAACAAATTCACACTTGCTCCTAAATCAAGTAAAGCTCGGTTGATTTCATGATTACCGATGGTGCAAGAAATTGTCTGATAACCAGGATCCTTATACTTAATAGGAGTTTTATGTTGGAGTATGGAACTCACATATTCAGTCAAGAATGCCTTTTTAGGAACATTTGTTTTCCTTTTTACTATACAAAGATCTTTCAAAAATTTGGCATAAGCAGGTACTTGTTTAATAGCATCAAGAAGAGGGATGTTAATTCTAACTTGCTTAAATACCTCTGTAATGTCACTATATTGAGTATCTTTCTCTTTCGAGACAAGTCTTTGTGGGTAAGGAGCTTTTGGAACATAAGGCAATGATTGATTATCTTTTCCAACTGAGTCTTTGGATGATGAAATTTCAAGATGACTTTTTTGACTATCTTTTTGAGGTTCAGGTGTATAATTGATAACTCTATATTTTTAGAGTTATTTTATTTGTTTAAACTTAAATTTTAGCTCAATTCTCGAGAATGAAATAATATTATTACTTATTTTTAGAAATAAATAGTTCTACAATTTATAAATAAATTATAACATATTTTAAGTATTTTTATTTTATTTTTGCAGATCAAAATGATGCAGTAAAAATAATGATGCCAGCAATGATTCAAGTTTTCAATCCATGAGAAATAAATTCAATGGTTGGTGGCCAAAATTCAATGGTTGGTAGCCAACCTAACCATTTTTGAATATTGATGAAGGAATTCAATGGTTGGTGGCCAACCTAACCATCATTGTTGAATTTTTGATGTAAGAATTTTAATGGAACTTGAATTCTTCCACCAAACATGTCTATAAATACCATGCTTGGCAAAGGGAAATGGCATCAAAGAAAATCCATAAAAAAAATATGTAGAGAGATTTTCATATGTTTTCTTAGAGTAGATTAGTTTTATTTTTTATTTTGATCAAGAGGAGGAGTTTTTGGAAGCTTGAGTTCATCAAAGATTGTATCCCAAAACAAGTTCTCTCTAAACTCTGTTCTTGAATTTAATTATAAGTTATTATTACGTTTATTATTTTTATTGTTAATTTAATTGTTTCTTCTCTTTTAATTATGAATAGCTAAATTTATTTTTCTAGGATTTAGATGTAATCTTTTGATTTGCATATGATTATTTATATTTAATTGATTGGGTTGATTGTTGGAATTAATCTTTCATCTTAAAACTTAATACTTGTAATTAACTGGCCATTAATTGCATGATTTAAGATATTGTGTGAAGTAGCGAGAGTGGAAGCACAATATTAGTTCATTAGGATAATTGACCTAGGGAATGTATTGCTTAGAGATAAGAATACTCCTTTGTGATTTTTAAAAGGATTTCCATAAAACTTAATGGGTTTGTGTTAATTGCTTATGATCACGAGAGTAGACGTAAGGTTAATATAAACACACATGTTGTATCTTGAGAGAGAACATCATATAATTTAGGAAAATCTAATCATTAATTCCAGCAAAAATAATCCATCTAAAAATTATAAAGAAATCATATGTGATCAATTGATGAATTCTAAATCCTAGACTTTTAATCTTATTTTCATATTTATCATCATTTATTTACTTGAATTTTATTTTAGCTTAAAATATAAAATCTCAAAATTGATTTTTTAAATAATAGAGTAATATTAAAATTGGTACTTGACAAACCCTTCCTCGTGGGAACGATATTCACTCATCACTTTATTACTTGTAAACGATCTGTACACTTGCAGAAATCGCGCAACAATAATCAGGTTTGACTATGCATTTTCCAGACCTAAGAGTTGTTATGGATTTAACTTCTTTATTAGAACTTGATGAACCTATCTCATATTGACCTTTTGGATTTGGAATAGGTTGACTGGGAAATTTTCCTTTTTCCCTTTCAGCTCCAGCAATTGCAAATTGGCCCAATTGTGTTTCAAGTTTTTGAATAGGTTGAGAATTTTATTGCAAAACTTGTTGGGTTGATTGCATAAACTGTTGTAAAGTATTCTCTAAAGAAGGTTTCTTCTGCAATGGAGTAGAGAATTGGGAGGCATTATGAGGATATGGTGGATTTGAATGACCAATGTGCTGATTGGACATATTATATTGATGACTTTGATTCATTGAAGGTTGGTTCTATCTCCATGAAAAATTAGGATGATTTCGCCAATTTGGATTATATGTGAGGGCATATGGGCTATTAAACAATTTTCCATAAGAATGAAGTGCATTTGCTTGTTTAGAGAATGCTTCTTAGTAATTTGGCATTGAAGGACAAAATTGAGCAGTATGAGATGTGCTAGAACATAAGGCACACAACTCACTCCTAGTATTTGTTTGAGAATTCATGGATTGACTTAACATTAAGGCTTCCACTTTCCTCGACAAACTAGCTAGAGTAGCTTTTAAATCACTTTCATCTCTCTCTCTTGCCTCATAAATGCCTCCTCTCTTAGTTACATGAGTGGATTTGGCTCTCGGATATAAACAATTCCATTACTGAGAATTTACAGCTAATATTTCAAATGAATCCCAAGCTTGACTACTTTGTAGATGCAAGAATTTTCCGCCATGCATGGATTGAATCATTTGACGATTTAATGGAATTAAACCATCATAAAAATATTTTACCAATATCCAAATTTCAAAACCATGATGGGGATACTTTAAGATCAAATCATTAAACCTTTCCCAACACTCATAAAATTCTTCTCCCTTTTTTTGGTAGAATTCAAAAATTTCTCTCATAAGACTATCAGTTTTGGACATGGGAAAGAATTTTGAAAAAAATTTATTAACTAGTTGATCCCAACTAGTAATTGTTCTTACTTGAAGGGAATTTAACCAATCTTTTGCTTTATCTTTTAGTGAAAATGGAAATAGCCTTAGCCTCACTGAATCATCAGAAAAATTTTGGAAGCGAAATGTGGAATAAATATCTAAGAATTCTTTAACGTGCATGTATGGATCTTCTCTCTCTAAACCATAAAAAGATGGTAACAATTGAATTATGGCTAGTTTAAGCTCAAAATGAGTTGCATTAGTTTCAAGTAAAATTATGCAAGAGGGAGAATTGGCAGTGACAGGAGAAAAATATTCTAAAAGAGTTTTTTCTCTTTCAACATGGACATCATTATCTCTTAGATTTTCCATATTTTCATGATTCATTCCATCTCCAGATATTTTTATTGATGATTCAATTTTAATGTCACTTAAAGATAATTCTTTTTTAACTAAAAGATGCTTTGAATCACGTTCTCAAGTTAGCATAAACTAATAAAATAAAATAAACTTATTTCAATACTAACTATAAAATGAAACAAACGAAAATAAAACTAAAAATATTAATAATGAGAATACAGTAAAAATAAAATAAAATATCTCTTTCAAAGTGTATAAAAATGAAAAATGTGCAACTAATAAAGCTCCTAGAAAAAATTGGAGGGTCACAATGGACTACTTAAGTCCCAATTTCTTTAGGCAAATGAATAATTGGCCTTTTTCACAGAACTTATTAAATTGTGCATTTAATCACACTTATAAACCAAAAGAGAAAGAAAAATAAAATAGACAATGCGAATCAACTTCAAAATAATAATAATAATAATAATAATAATAATAATAATAATAATAATAATAATAATAATAATAATAATAATTCAAATGATATAATGTAACATAAAAAAAATGTTTAACTCTAATTTTTTTTTTTGTTGTTAAACAATAAAGATTCTAAAAATAAAAAAATAATTGAAAAAAATACAAATATATATAAACGTAGAACTTTATAACTAAAAGCTAAAAATAATAATAATAATAATAATATTGAAAATTAAAACAAATTTTTTTTTTCAGAAAAATAAATTAATTATCTATAGTAACTAATTAACCATGCAAAAAAAATATGAAACCATGCAAAACAGATGAATAGTAACTAAGTTGCTACAGTAACCTAATTGAAATTTTCTGCACTATTCCAACTCAACTCAGCACTATTGAAACTGAATTTTTTTTTTCAAATATGAAAAAACTAATAAGAAAATTGTTACAACAAAAACTAATATTATTTTATGACTAAAAATAAAAAAACTAACGAAATAATAATATAAAATAAAAATAAAAATTCACAATAAGTAAGATTTAACTAGTAAAAGAATTAAATAAATCTTGATCTAATTAGCTTTCTTCTTTCTTTTCGATGTCTCCCTGACAATGGTGCCAAAAATTTATTGTGAAATTTTATTTATAGTCGCAAGCGCACGAATCACTGATTCTGTAGATAAGTAGTAACGAGATTGTTCCCATGGAGAGAGTTATGAAAATAATTATAGAAAAACTTAATTAAACCATATTAATTTAATTCTAACATAGTTCTAAATAATTTTTTTAAGATAATGATAAAGAGATGTAAAGTAGAAATGTCAAAATAATACAATTAAAGATAATTGAATTTGTGAAATAAAATTCAGATAAAATATTACCAAGATTTCAGAATTCACCAATGTTTAATTAATAATTTTTATGATGTATTGATTCTAATTTTCAGAAGATAGTTTAGAAATCAATCTTTTTATCTTCTATTGATTTTATCACTAAGCTCAATTTTATTAAATTCTCAAATAAATTTTGCTTCACTTCAAAAGTATAATTTCTAAGTATTATATGTATACAATTTAATGGAAAACACATAATCAAAGAAAATTACTTTTCTTTCAATAAAAAACTAAGTATAGATAATTTTCCTAACAATAAAAAATATATGATAGAATTAATGAAAGGATTTTATCAAATGAAACTAAAATCATAAACATTAAATTGCAAAATATTTAGAATCAATACATAATAGAAATTAATAATCTAACAGGTTTCATCATCCACCTTATTAAAATTAAAACTTAAAAAGACATAATTAAAATAACAAAATAAACAAAAGAACCCATTTTAACAATTTGGATTCTTAATCTTGAAATCTCAACTTCTTCCTTATTTTCTCAATTCTTTCCCTCACAAACTCTTCTTTTGCTAAGTCATTTCTCTTCTATTTATAAGCATGAATGGCTAGATGGCAAGTTGATGAAGAAACCAATTTTCAAATGATTTTTCTTCTTTAACATCAAATATATGACTTTGATATTTGAATTCTTGGTTTTCCTTAGTTGGATTGCATAAGGATAGTTGGTGATGTCTTGAATTTTTGCAAATTTTCTTCTTTAGCATCAAATGTATGACTTTGATCTTTGAATCCTTTGTTTTCCTTAGTTGGCTTGCATAAGGATGGTTGGTGAGCTTTTTGGTATCCATTGCACACTTAAAGATGGTGTCATTTTTCAAAAGAAAAGAAAATGACTGAGTTGATTTTATTGAAAAATTATTTCTTTCACAAAATTTTTTATTATTATTATTATTATTATTATTATTATTATTATTATTATTATTATTATTATTCATGCAAATAAAAGACTATAATTTTACTCAATTTTAAAACTTTCACCATTTTATTTCTTATTTCATAAAAATATCATTAAATAAAAATATTTATTTAATAAATGAACAACAAAAAATAAATTTAAGGGCTATTAATATGTATTAAATTATACTCATCACACAACATTTACCTCTCCCTCTCTCTGGGTGGTAGAATTGGTGGTGTAGTTAGTGTTCTTATGATGCCTCAAACTAGAAGACTGATCCTTGATTTGTCCTAATTGGATCAAATCCTTGATCTTGGCGGCAGTGACAATGAGAGCTTTAAAGTTAGGGAGGTACTGTGTTTACAAATAAGCCTGATATTGGGGGAGGAGGTTCTTGATGATGATATCAATTTGCTCTACTTCAGATGGACCATTCACCATTTGAGCCACTTTTGTCTTCCACCTTATAAGGAACGTGGTTAAGGATTCTCTTGCCTTTTGGTTGGTGGTTTCCAAATTTCGATGGGTGACATCTACCTCGATATTGTAGTGATATTACTTGACAAATGCATTATATATGTCATCCCAAGTCTTCTTATGATTCTGGTCGAGATCTAGTAACCATTTAACAGCAGCTCTAGTCAATGACTGTTGAAAGAATTAAGTAAAGAGCTCGTCATCCATATCAAAAGGTCTCATGGCACCCACATACATCTTGAGGTGAGTTTTGGAACACGTGGTGCCATTAAACTTGTCCATGACTAACATTTTAAATTTTGGTGGAACCTGTGCATTTAGAAAGAGAGCTAAAGAGTCGATGTCTATCATGTTTTTGTGCTTTTTGATGTTTTTAAGTGTTCTTTCCATTGCCTCAATTTTCTCCATCAATTTCTTAGCTTCGAGAAAGTTAGAGAAATCTCCACTTTGAAAAGGATTCATAGTGAGAGAGGGAGTGGTTGTGTTTAAGTTCATGGTAGGAGAGGTTGAAATTTCAGGTGCTTTCCCATTATTGGTGAGAAAGGTGCTTATTGCGTCTTGGTCAAAGGTGCTAGAGGTGTTGGTTGTTGGTACCTTCAAACAGACAGAAAAAAGGGTAAGAATATATAATCATAAAGGAAAAAATGGCATGAATGTAAAGGTGTGTCAGGAAAAAGATTCATTCCATGTGGTTGGTCATCGGATTTACATGTTGATAGGGTAAGGTATTTTGGGCTAATGGACCACTAGTTTAGGGTTTTGTGGATTGACCTTGTTGAGTTTCTCATGTTTATGTATGATAATATCATGATGCATGCAAAAAAAAAGGTTTCATGGGTATATGCATAAGTGTCTCCATTATTACAGTATATGGAACCTAGGGTCAATGCTAGGGCAACTATATGCACAATGGTGAAGGGTGGTTTGATTAAGGATTTCCGTCCTACTAGAGCACTAACCACATATGAGGCAAGGAGCCTTTCATGGGTCCAACGGTACTGATTGCTTGTTACACCATCGAAATGATTGAGGATTCATCGTAGGGTGGATTGCTTTCACTATCTCCCAACATACTCAAAGAGAATTGTTGAGCCAATACTACTCATTATCCAAAATTTTTTCTAAAACTAAGATTTAGGCAATAAGCCCTTATTATGTAAAGTGATGCATGAAAGTCAAATTATACTTAATGAGCCAAAAAGAGATTATTTTGAATTTTTTTTTCTTATCCAAATAGTAATCCTCTTATTTTCTTTTTTATTTAAAAAAAGGTGGCAACCAGTCCTCAGCGGAGTTGCCAGCTATGAGGCTTTGTCCAAGCACCGGCCTGATCCACTAGAGAGAACTGGGATGCTCATTCAGGTTTAGACTCACGATGAAACTCTCGGGTTTGAATTTGGTTGATTTTGAAATGATTTTGGAAGTCGCCACCCTAATTTATTTTTGAATGGGAAAATCAAGAAAAAACCCAATTGACTCCAATTTATTAATTTTGTAATTAATTTACCCAATGATAAAAATAATAGTCTCGAACTAGGTTGAGCTCGGGGGCTAAATTTTTTGTTAAATAATCACGATTTGGCTCTTAAGTTTAATTTAACTTTTGAAAAATTGATTTCATGAATGAAAAATATTATATGACAATTATAATATCATAATTAATGCATGAGCATGGTATGAGTGTAATGAGAAAATTAAAATAAAACATTCACAAATTACATTAATTAAAAAGGGAAAAGGGGACTGATTGGGATTTGGATTTGAGTGGATTTAGATTTCAAACATGCCTACGTACCTCATTGAATAGGGATCAAAATCCATGTAGTTCATTCCACGATTAAGTGGATGGATTTAGGAGTTGATCAGATTGATTGATTTGATTTGATTTTGTGTGTGAGAGGAAAAGGATGATACCTTTGTTTTTAGAGGGCGGAGAGTTTTACAGAATTGAAATTTCATTTTATTGGGACTGGATAATTGGATTGAATAGAAGATTAATTAGTTACTTAAAATAATTAATTAACTAATTAATATGATGAAAAGAATGGATGATTTAATTAATTAAAAAGATTAATTAATTAAATTGGATGAAGGGTGGGTTAAGAAAATGATTAATTTAATTTTGAAAAGTGATTAATTAATTAATTGATTAAAAAAATAAATTAATTAATTGAGTGATTAATTAACAAAAAAAGAATCTTAGTTGATTAAAAAGATTAATTAACTTGGTTAGGGTGAGGAAATTAATTAATTAGAGAATAGATGGAGGGAGAAGAAGAAGAAAATTGATAGACAGTAATCAATATCAACTTTAGTGTATTTGAATGAGGAAATGGAATGACTATTTATAGGAAAATGAGGTAAGGGTGATTTAGAAAGTGAAAATGTGAAAAAACGAAAAGGATAGGGCTAAAAAATACTAAAAAAAAATTAAATTAGAAGCGTTTTGGTCATTTAGACTCAGGCAAGGTAGACAGCTCTAATGCGGCTCTGCGCAGGGTGGCGTGGCTTCACATCAGCTTTGCACGGATTTGCATCAGAGCTATGCGGCTGCCTTGTCAAAGAGATGCGGCCATCGCCCTTTGGTAGTGCGAATCCACCCTGCCATTGACGCGAAGCCGCATTAGTATGATGTAGCGCTAGTGGTAGCCAGTTTGCTTTTCCAAGTATTTTTTTGGTTAGTTTTTGAGGCTTCTTGATCAATTTTTGGGAGTTATAGAATTCAAAAATCTTATCGGTCAATGTTGATAAGCTCAAAATTAATTTTAGAACAATTGAGTAGTCAATTTGAGAGAAAATTTGGTCAATTTTGAAAAAATACTGTCTGGTATAGAAGGTCTGATTAGATTAGGAAAAATGTCAATGCTTGAAAAATTAAGTATCATCATACTAATGTGACTGTAAGTCTATTTTTTGCTTTGGAGGTGCTGCCCCCTGACCCTTGCCTGCTAACCGGCTAGCAGGATTGTTATGGTGGCTCTATATAGCGCATTGAACTTGGCAAGTATCAAGCTGTGGCCGGATGATGAGAGTTTACAATTAAGGATTCACGACAATTTCTATGTTCTCTTTCCAAACCTTAGGAATAGCACTAATTTGAGTAGAAACATTATTTGCAATTGTAGAAACTGAATAGAGAACAAAGAAACAACACGCAATAAATAATCATGTCATTAAATCAATAATTTTTTATAAGAAAATTATAAAACAAGATATCTAGCACAACTTGACATCTAGTGTTTGCATAGAAATATCAATTGTAAATGGTACTTTCAATGCAATAATCAAATATTGATAATAAATCCTATCAAATAATAGCCTTTTTTTGGACAGACTATTATTCACATGGAAAATAACTTTATAATTATTAATATTTATCATCGTAAGTGTGTTTATTACTTGGCCAAATATTAACTTTTTTTTGGGCTGATCGATGTTCGCATAAATAACAAATATGCAATATCTTAATATTCCAAATTAAATTAATTTACACAGCAGAGACTACTTTGGTAACATATTATTTCAATCAATTTAATTTAAGAAATTCTAAATGTAATTGGTACAAATAAAATTCTTTATATTGCACACAAATACCGCTATTAACACCTTATAAAATTAATGACGTCAAGACACGATTAAATCATGCACTTTGATTTATTATACATTAAACAATTTATCTTGATGCGAACCATGTTTAATGAATATTGTATTAGACTGATGCATACACATATTATAGCACTTGTCAAAACAACAATAGGATATTTAATAATATATACAATATTGACAGCACCAATTAATAAAATCTTTAATTGCAATATACTATCACAAAAGCCAAAGCTGTTTCTATGGTTAACAATATTTATTATAATATAATATATATTAGAACTTAAACTTAGAACTGAATGCCTAAGTAAAGCATTTCTCAACTAACAAAAAAAAAAAAAAAAAAAAAGCTGTAACAGCACGCAAGCCAACATGTGCAAAGCTGTAATCGATTAGCTTTTTTCTTTTTTTCTTATTTTTTTTTTCCGGCCAGAATTGATCAACTCCAATAAATCCAAAAATCAATGAAAATATTAACAGCAGTAATCGATTTGCAACTACTTTATACCAAGACAAAAACGTGCTTATATATATATATATATATATATATATATATATATATATATATATATATATATATATATATATATATATATATATATATATATACACACTATAAAACTGAGAGGCTCCAAGGAACAGTGCACATTCGGCGGCGATTTTGTAAATAAACTGAAATTGGAATTTTTTTTTTAACCCTCGCTAGCTGGTGCATTTCAATTAAAACGGCACCGTTTTTCAGGGTAAATAAGACATTTCGCTGCTTTTAAATGGAACGGCAGCATTTTCCCATTGCTCGGCTGGCAGACTTTATTTTTGAAACGGCGCCGTTTTTGCTTATTACCATGTTGCCTACGTCTTTTAGCTCTTCCAGGTTATACATTGGCGTTTTGTAGGGTTAACTTAGACATTTTGCCTATTCTATCTAGTGCAGCAGCTGAAATGTCGCCTTAAGACGATGCCGTTTTCCCTTATTACCTTTCTACCTATGTTATTTTCCTTCTTCAGATCAAAACGGCTTCATTTAAAGGGACCGGATGGGAATTTCACTATTCCCTTTCCTTGTTTATTGCCTTCTCCCCTCCTTTTTTTTTTTTTTTTTTTTCTGCCGCTAGTTCTCCTCGCCAGCTTCTGCCATTTCTTTTCTTTTTCTCTCCCTTTCTCCCTTGCATGCTTTCTTCTCTCTTTTTTTTGGCATGTTTTCCCTGCACCGTGGCTCTCTAGCCACGGCTGCTGGTCTCCTTGCCTTTCAAGCCAGGCGGTGTTGGCTTTTTAGCCTTTGCCTCTTTGGTCACTTCTCATTCTGTTTTCTTTTTTCTTTTTTTTTTTTTCTATTTTTGTTAACATCAGGCATGGCTCTCTAGCCTTTGTTCCTGTTTCAGTGCAATATATTTTTTTTAACGTATTGTGGCTGTGCACTGCCGCCGCTGGTGTAGCGCCCTTTAGTGGTGCCTGCTGGTTTGCATGTCTTTCGGTTTCCTTTCTTTTGATGCTGAGTGGTCTTGGCTTATTTTTCCTGGCTTTGTCAATATCGAGCATGGCTTTCTAGCCTTTATTCCCATTTCGGTGTAATATTTTTTTTTAAACGTGTTGTGCATGTGCCGTCCAATAGTATCTGCCGGTTTGCTCTCTTTCCAAGTTGAGTGATGTTGAATTTTTAGCCTTCTGTCGCTTTGGTGGTTCGAGATAGTTGAGCTTTGTTAGTTTTTTTTATGGGTTTGTTGATGTCGGGCATGGCTCTTTAGCCGTTGATCCAGTTTCCCTTAAAATTTTCTTTTTTGAGGCGTTGTCATTGCACAGTTTTGCTTTGGGAAAGCCTTTGCTGATCTAGCCGAGCTTGCATATACTGGCTTCTGATCTTAATTCTTTTTATGAACGTTGATTTAGGCTTCATAGCCTTTAGTTATTTGTGAATGATGCCTTTTAGCCCTTGCTTTTTAGCTTTGGGTTGTTCTCTGCTGCTTGCTTTTTGGCTCTAGATTGTTATCTGAAATTTGGATTCATGCATAATATATTTCAATTTTTTTGGTTTTCATTTGGCCTTTCGATTAAACCTAAATTTCATAGTTTGTGTAAAAATTGTTTCTTCCATATTTATTTTAGCGAGAATATTCTTTTTTTAAAATTCATGTTTCTATTTTTTATTTAATAGCAAATCCTTCTAACTTTTATATAATTTAATTTAATAATAATAATAATTTAATAATTGTCTGTCTCATTTTATACCTTATTTAAGTTAATGGGCTGTATATTGGGCTTTTAATAGATTTTTCTTATAATCTAGATGATAATTATTGTTTTTGGGTTTATTTTTTTAGATATCATAACACATGTTTTCATTTGAAATATTTTGTTTTATTGTTGAGATTGCATCACTTGGTTTGTAAGATTCGTGTTTTGAATCCATGTTTATACTGTATAATTTTATTACTCTATCAGCCACATGGTCTTTCCTTATTGTATGCATGCTTACACCTTATCATATTTAAGTATTTCTTATTCTTTTCTAAGATCTTCACAAATCTTCTATATTGAGTGGCATTAAATGTATGGGCTGCCCGCTATAGTTGTTTGCCTGTTCGATTTTGCCCCAACAACATTCTACTTCTAATGGAACTATCCTATAAATACTATCATAACTGAGATTATTTCTATGTCTTCTTCGTCTGCTTCTTCTGTTAAAGTTGGTATCTGTCTATATTTTTTTATTAAAGATTTCTTGCCATTAATAAACCTTGCCTTTAATACTTTTTTTTTCTTCTGAATCATCAATGAATATACCTTCATTTTTTTTAAAAAATAAAAATTTAAGTACTATCCTATGCCTTTAATACATGTTTTTTTCTTCTGAACCATCAATGAACATGCCTTCATTTTTTTTAAAAAATAAAGAATTAAGTACTGTCCTATGTACTTTTCAGTGATTATTCTTTCTATCTTTTTTTTTAAAAGCCACATTTTTTAATTTTGTGTTTATATGTTTTCCACTGCTCATGATCTTCATTTTCTTTAGTTAGTTTGAAATTTTCTTTTTTTGAGTCTGTGAGTAACTTTGCCTTTGTTTTGCTACTCATCTCTCTTTTTTTTTTTTTTAAACAGGTTTCCTTTCTTCTCTTTGATTCAGTGTGAGTTTTCTCTCTTCGTTTATTTTTTTTTTAAAAATGGTGATTGTTAAGATACCTATGGAATGCGTCCTGGACTGTGTTTTATCTGAACTTAGATTATCTTATTGTAACTATCAAATTGGACAACATGAGGATAACAAATACTGGTGTAGAGTGGATTATTGTTATCGTGCCCTTGATGGGAAATTGTACTTGACTTTCATGACTGGTATTTTTGTAACATGTCCTGAGGATGCAAAAAATGCAGCTGCTCATGCAGCTATTGACCATTTAAGAACTCTGTATAATTTTGAAGTAATTGATTATAATTTCAGGAACATGTCTCTGTTTAAAATTAAATATGAACTTTATGAGAAACAAGATGTTGGTATTTTGAACACTGCTTATGATAAAATCAGTAACGATTTTAATGCCCTAACCAAAAAATATCAAAAATTAACCAAGGTTATGAAGAGAATCAAGGCAAATATTAGGGGAATTTCCCATCTGCTTTGAATATGTATTGTAAGGGTGTTTTTTTTGGGACTTATTTTGTTCTACAGAATTCTGAGCATGCACATTCCTAACTGCTATCTGCATTTCAAGCTGGAGATTTTTTTTTTTTTTGTACTTTTGGACTCCAGTTTAGATATTATGTAATATTTTAGTTAAGTTTGTATGGATTGTAAAAACATCCTTTTGCTATGTATTATTTTGTTTTTGCTGTATTTATGCTTTTAAACTCAACTTTTGATGTTATGTAATATATTTTCAGTTTTTTTTTCTCTTTGTATGCGTATTTTTCCTTTATTTTTAAATGGTGTTATATTTTTTTTTAATCTCGTTGAATTTAGATTATTTGTTTTTTAATTTAATCTATTCTCATCTTTGATGTATACAATTAGCCATGAATTAAATAGTTTAATGAACAAGTAAAAAAAAATAAAAAAGGAAAAAAATTGTCTAGTTAAACGGCAAATTATTTTCTTTGGTAAAAAAAAATAAAAAAACTAGCAAGAATACCAGAAGAAAGGAAAACATTAAAGTTTTGAAAAAAAAAAAAAACAATTTCTGAATCATAAAAAAAAATAAATTATACTATTATTAAGTGCTTAGTAAACATATAAGTAAGAAAATAATAGGAGAACTGCTCTATTTTTATATAATATATTTTGATAATAATACAAAATATTGGAAAATCATAGTATTTTTCTCTAATGACATAATGACATTGAATTTTTTAAATCATAGAAAAAAATATGTAAGACAATTATTAGGTGATTAGCAAATTGTTGTACATTAATTTTTGGTAACATTGTTATCACGTGATTGGTAAACATGTAAACTAGAAAATAATACAAAAAAATACTGTAATTTTATATAATATATTTTAATAATAATGCAAAATATTGATATCTCATAGTTTTCTTCTCTGACCATATTATGATATTGATTTTTTAAAAAAAAAAATAGTTGAGACTATTATTAGGTGATTAGTAAATCGTTGTATATCATTTTTTTTTTTATCTTCTTCATATTAATATTTTAACTTTTGCAAGAGTAATTTACATTAATTATTAATTAGTAATAAAATGCTGATGTGTTTGGATTCATCTATTTCTTTTACATGTTATTCATTATGGATGGTCATTGCTATTTTTTTAATGATGATCTTTATCTTATGATTTATTCTAAAATTTTTGGGACTCTTATTATGAGGTTCCCAAGATAAGTGTTTTGCTGGCTTTTATGATATGTATTTCAATCTATATTATGCGTTTTAAATATTTACATTCCATATTTAATTTACACCTTCTTGGTTGAATTTTTTTAAAAAATTTTTCTTATTTATTTGCAATCATGATTTTTTTGATAATTGCACTTCGAATATGGATAATTTAGTTGATATTCTAGTTGAATCATTTATTATTAAACCAGGTATTAAATATTTATTTTATATAATTATAAACATTATAATAATATTATACGATGTTACTTTGAGACATAACTTTGCTCATTTCAAATAGTTAAGAAAAGACGTACAGGTTTAAACATTGCATATTCAAATAATAAAGTAGATGTCCATTTAGTTGAAATTCCCCTTATTCTTACTGATGCATCTATAGGTATTTCCCATGTTAAGTGTGTTTTTAGCTTTCCTAAAAATTAAAACAAATTTAAGCTTGATAATTAAAATTACTATAACAGGCTCCGATGCATTGCCGATTGATTTACGGAGAGAACCTAAGCAAAAACATTCCATCCGAAATGAATATTCTTCTTCTCCTAATCCTAAAAGTAAATATTCATCTATTAAAAATTGTATATTCATAGGCTATATATATATATATATATATATATATATATATGAACTAACCATTTTATTAATTTTTAATAGGACGATGTTTGCAGAAATCAGACTTAGGCTATCCTGACAACCAATGTGTCCATTGTGGTGCTCTATATTAGTCTAATGAACGAGTATGTAATTACTCTATTAAAGGAAAAAAATTATATAAGTTGTGTTGTAAGAGTGGAAAAATTTATCTACTGCTATTAAACAAAACATTTGAATTGATAAATTATTAGATTATAATGGAGGGCCTATTTCATCAAGTTTTAGAGATTTCATATGCCTATATAATGCTATGTTTGCGTTCAGTTCTATGGGTGGTAAGATAGATTATGAAATAAATAAAAGACAAGGGCCTTATGTTTTTAGAATATGTGGTCAAAATCATCATTTGATTCGTTCATTATTACCCATAGATGGTAAAAAACCTAAATTTGCTCAGCTATATATATATGACATAGAAAATGAAATTTCCAATAGAATTTCCAATTTTTCTGATGATCAATCTTGCAAGTCTATAAATAAATTTTTTGTTTCTGGACTCATGAAAATGTTTAATGAATATAATGAACTTGCAAAGAGTTATAGGATGGTCAGTGATAGATTTAAAGAGAGTAATTATTTGCCTTTAAAATTAAGATTAATTGGAAAAAGAAGTTCAGACAGTTTGCAATATAGTCTACCATCATCTTCTGAAATAGCTGGTCTAATAGTTGGAGATTTTGGAATATATGATAAACAAAAGGATCTAATTATAAAGCATAAATCAGGTTTACTAAAACGCATTAATTTTTTACATTCGAGCCTAATGGCTATGCAGTATCCTATATTATTTCTTTATGGTGAAGATGGTTATAGAACGGATATTGAATATGGGACTAAGATTAATAAATCTTCAAAAAATAGAAAATGTATTACGATGCGCAAATATTATGGTTATAGGTTACAACAACGTTTAAATGAAGGAAAGAATTTACTAAGAGGTGGTTGTTTATTTCAGTAATATATCGTAAATGCATATACATGTGTAGAAGAAGAGAGATTAGATTTTATTCGATGCAATCAAAAAGAATTTATATCTGAAATATATAGTCAAATTAAAAATGTTGTGCATCATGGTAACACTAATCCTAATGATATTGGAAAACCTATAGTTATATTACCTTCTACTTATACAGGTAGTCCAAGATATATGTTAGAGCATTATCATGATGCAATGACTATATGTAAATTTTTTGGACATCCAAATTTATTTTTAACATTTACCTGCAATCCATTGTGGCTTGAGATTCAACGAATGCTAAATTATATACTTGGGCAAAAACCTGAAGATCGACCAAAAATTATTTGTAGAGTCTTCAAGCTTAAGGTGGATGAATTAATTAAAGATATAAAAAAAATGAACATTTTGGCAGAGTAATTGCTTTGTTATATACTGTCGAATTTCAAAAAAGAGGTTTACCTCATATTCATTGTTTGATATGGTTGCATAAAGATGATATACCAAAAACACCTTCTGACATCGATTCTTTAATTTATGCAGAAATACCGTCCAAAGAAATAGATTTTGATGCATATCAATTAGTTTCAAAATTCATGATACATGGTCCTTGTGGTCCTATTAATCCATCATCTCCTTGTATGAAAAATAATAAATGGACTAAATTTTTTCCGAAAAAATACCAAGATACTATCGACTCAAATGGATTTACATCTTACAAATGTCGAAATGATGGAAATTTTGTGGTTAAGTGCGGTGCAAAATCAATAATAGTTTTGTGGTCCCATACAATAGAGATTTAATTTATAAATATGAAGCATATATTTGTGTTGAATATTGTTGTCAATCTACGTTGGTTAAATACTTATTTAAATATATTAACAAAGGAACTGATAGGATACGTGTATTTATTGGAAATTATGAAAAATGTACTGAAAATCCTAGCAATGATGAAAATACACTTTTCAATGAAATAAAAACTTATTTAGACTGTAGATATCTCACTGCAAATGAAGCTGCATGGCGATTATATGAGTTTCCAATCCAGTATAGAGAATCGTCTGTAGAAAAACTTATAATACATTTACCAACTATGAATAATATTTTGTTCCAAACAACAAATGATTTAGAGTATATAGCAAATAAAAAAGAATTTGAATATAGTATGTTAACTGAATGGATGAATGCAAATAATTTATATGAAGATGCAAAATCTCTTACATATGTTGAATTTCCAACCAAATGGGTTTGGCAAAGTTAACAAAAAATATGGACTAGGCGAAAACAGGGATATGCTATTGGTAGAATTGCTTATGTGCATCCTAATTATGGCGAACTTTATTATTTAAGGATGCTTTTAAATATTGTTAAAGGCCCTACAACATTTGAAGAAATACGAACTGCAAATAATATTCTTCACTCGACATTTCAATCTGCATGTAATGCATATGGTTTGTTAGGAAATGACATAGAATGGATAAATGCCATTGAAGAAGCAATTTTATCTGCAACATCTTATCAACTTTGTCATTTATTTGCAATAATTATATTATTTTGTGAAGTGAACAATCCAAATAAATTATTTAATTCATTTTGGAAAAATTTTTCTAAGGATATAAAACATGATTTACAGTATACATTAGAGATACCAAATACATGTATATCAGATAATTATTTAAAAAATAGAGTATTGTTAGAATTAGAAAAAAAATTTAATAAAAATTTCACGTTTTTAGCTGATCATGATTTACCTTTGCCTGATCACTCATTTATTAGTGATATAAACAATAGACTATTAGCAGAAGAATTAAATTATGATATATTAAAATTAAAATCTAAACATGAACGATTAATTAAAACTCTTAATAATGAACAACTTATTATTTATAAGAGCATCATTTCTGCTGTTGAGTTGAATAAAGGGGGATTATTTTTTGTATATGGATATGGTGGAACAGGTAAAACATATTTATACGAAGTGATTATTTCAAAGATTAGATCTGAGAGAAAAATTGTATTAGTTGTGTTTCATCTAGAATTGCTTCATTACTACTATCTGGAGGTCGTACTGCTCATTCAAGATTTAAAATACCTCTAAATTTAAATGAGAATTCAACGTGTGAGATAAAAAAAGGCAGCCAATTAGCAAGGTTAATAAAAGAGACGCATCTTATAATTTGGGATGAAACTCCCATGAGCCATAAACATTGTTTTGAAGCGCTTGATAGATCTTGTAGAGATATTTTATCTAATTCAAATGAAGAAAAACTCAATAATCCTTTTGGTGGGAAAATAGTATTACTTGGAGGAGATTTTAGGCAGATACTCCCTATAGTTATTAATGGTACAAAGGAAGATATTATAAGCTCATCAATAACAAATTCTTATCTATGGGATTTTTTTAAAATTTTTAAACTAACTGTTAACATGCGATTATCTTCTAATTCAAATGATGATAATTACAACAGAGAATTATCCACCTTTTCTAAATGGATTTTATCTGTTGGTGATGGTACTGCACCTAAAATAAAATTAAATGCAAATGAACTCGAAAATGATTGGATAGAACTTCCTGAAAATATTTTAGTTGCTAATTATGATGATCCATTAGAACAAATAATTAAAGAAACTTACCCAAATTTTTAGCCAATTATGATAATTATGACTATATAAAAAATCGATCTATAATTACACCTACAAATGAAATTGTTGACATTGTTAATGATAAAATCATGAATGTAAACCCTAATAATGAAAAGATATACTATAGTTCTGATTCTATTTGTAAAGCAACAAATAATGCCACTGAATTAGAAGTTCTTTATCCAGTTGAATTTTTAAACTCTTTAAAATTCAATGGGTTTCTTCAGCATGAGCTGAAACTGAAGAAAAACACTCCTGTTATGTTATTATAAAATATAAATCCTAGCGTTGGTTTATATAATGGTACAAGATTAATAATACTTAATTTAGGAATAAAAGTTATAGAAGCTATACTAATATCTGGATCACACCATGGCGAAAAAGTATATATATCGAGAATTATTCTTTCTCATCAAGAAAGTAAATTCCTTTTTATATTAAAAAAGAGATAGTTTCCATTAAGAGTTTGTTATTGTATGACTATTAATAAAAGTCAAGGACAAACATTAAAATGAGTGGGTTTATATTTACATGATCATGTATTTTGCCATGGACAATTATATATTGCATTATCTAGAGTTACTACTCATAAGAACTTATGAGTTGTGATAAATAAAAAAGATAGCGATAATGCTGATACTCGAAACATGAATTACACAAAAAATATTGTATATTCTGAACTATTTGATAATTTATAAAACAATATACTATTATATATATATATATATATATATATATATATATATATATATATATATATATATATATATATATATATATATATATATATATATATATATATATATTTTGTTCATTAAACCAATATTTACTTTCATTTATTACCAGATTTTTTAAACAATCATGTCGCACACATTGCTGTCTGATATTGATAAAGAGAAGAAGAACATTCGCATTAAAGTGTGTGTTGTGAGGATTTGGGACTTTGTTAATATTAACAATCCTGACGAACTATTTAGCATGGACTTATTAATGGTTGACGAAAAGGTATTATTTACATTATGTTTTACTTTCACATTATAATTTTATAGTTCATTTTTAAATTTTATTTTAATTTTGATTTTTTTCCAAGGTGACATAATTCAGGGCACTATGCCTAAATATTATGCTGACCAATTTCGTCAGTTACTAATCGAAGGGAGTATTTATCATATCTCTAGTTTCGTTTTATTGCATGCTCAAGCAAATTACAAAATTAATCCTCACCCTTATCGCATCAAGATAATAAAGAATACCTTTATGAAGCTCCTCACTGATGATGAAACGCCAGTACCTTTTGAAAGATTTGATTTCCTTGAATTTCAAGAGATTAATTATCGAGCTAGGGACAAAAGAAAGCTAATAGGTTTTTTAAATCTTTAATTTACAATTATCTAAAAAAAAAATTTTTGCATTTTATATATTTTAATTTCTTAATTTTTTATAGATGTTTATGACCAAATCATCTCTTTTGGGGATGCCCAAGATCTAAATATTCTTAATAGAATTGTGAAGCGCCGCCCAATACAAATTATAAATTCCAGGTTTTTTATTACATGGTTACTCATGTGACTATATTTATTTCTTTTATTTTATCATTATTATTATTGTATTACAATTCTTTTATTTTTTTTGACAAATGTAGCAATGAAACATTGGAGGTGGTTTTGTGGGATAAAATGGCCACTAATTTTCAAGAAAAAGAAATTGTGGATCAAGAATGTGATGGTGCTGTAATTGTCATTTTCCTATCCATGATCATTAAGAAATATGATGGCAACTTTTTTTTTTATCTATTTTAATTTTAAAGTCATTATTATTATACCTATCTCTATTAGAGAAATTTAATGTCGTCAAAAAAATTACATTAAATTCTAGATAAACTTGTTCTGTACAATTCATCAGCAACAAAAATTTTCATCAATGTTGCGCGATTTCTGCAAGTGCACAGATCGTTTACAAGTAATAAAGTGATGAGTGAGTATCGTTCCCACGAGGAAGGATTTGTCAAGTACCAATTTTAAAATTACTCTATTATTTAGAAAATCAATTATGAGATTTATATTTTAAGCTAAAATAAAATTGAAGTAAATAAATAATGATAAATATGAAAATAAGATTAAAGGTCTAGGATTTAGAATTCATCAATTGATTACATATGATTTCTTTATAATTTTTTTTGATGGATTATTTTTGCTGGAATTAATGATTAGATTTCCCTAAATTATATGGTATTCTCTCTCAAAATACAACATGTGTATTCATATCAACCTTACGTCTACTCTCATGATCATAAGCAATTAATACAAACCCATTAAGTTTTATAGAAATCTCTTTTAAAAATCACAAAGGAGTGTTCTTATCTCTAAGCAACACATTCCCTAGGTCAATTATCCTAATGAACTAATATTGTGCTTCCATTCTTGCTACTTCACACAACATCTTAAATCATGCAATTAATGGCCAGTTAATTACAAGCATTAAGTTCTAAGATAAAAGATTAATTCCAATAATCAAATCCAATCAATTAAATATAAATAATCATATGCAAATCAAAAGATTACATCTAAATCCTAGAAAAATAAATTTAGCTATTCATAATTAAAAGAGAAGAAACAATTAAATTAACAATAAAAATAATAAACATAATAATAACTTAAAATTAAATTCAAGAATAGAGTTTAGAGAGAACTTGTTTTGGGATACAATCTTTGATGAACTCAAGCTTCCAAAAACTCCTCCTCTTGATCAAAATAAAAAATAAAACTAATCTACTCTAAGAAAACATATGAAAATCTCTCTACATATTTTTTTTTTATGGATTTTCTTTAATGCCATTTCCCTTTGCCAAGCATGGTATTTATAGACATGTTTGGTGGAAGAATTCAAGTTCCATTAAAATTCTTACATCAAAAATTCAACATTGATGGTTAGGTTGGCCACAAACCATTGAATTCCTTCATCAATATTCAAAAAAGGTTAGATTGGCTACCAACCATTGAATTTTGGCCACCAACCATTGAATTTATTTCACATGGATTGAAAACTTGAATCATTACTTGCATTATTATTTTTACTGCATCATTTTGATCTGCAAAAATAAAATAAAAATACTTAAAATATGTTATAATTTATTTATAAATTGTAAAACTATTTATTTCTAAAATTTAAGTTTAAACAATTAAAATAACTCTAAAAATATAAAGTTATCATACCCCCAAACTTAAGTTTTTGCTTGTCCTCAAGCAAAAGAAAATTCAAAACCTAAATTAGTCCACTTTCGTAGGAAATTACGATTGCATTTAGTGTATGCAACAATCCTTTAAACCCCTAGGTATCCCATAGAGGACGAGTTATAGTCTCGTGAAGGCTTCCAATGGTGATACCCACAAACACCTATAAAACTCTAAACTTTTAAATATTTATTTCAAAAAGAAAATTTAATCTTCTCATGCTTAGTTTGAATAATTTTTCAAAGGTCTCAAGAAATTAATATTCACAAACAACATATCAATAGTATTACAAGTCAAACTTCTATCTCAGGTTCAAAACAATCCTCATCTTAATCATGTCTTGAATAACTATGCATTAAATTAACTGAAAAGAAATTGTTGCACTTCAGATAGGCATATACACAATAATATCTTTAAATACCTCTATCAAAAGATATAAAATAGATGTACAAATCTCATAAGCATGTTAATGCAAACAATCTCCACTAATGGAATTCACAAATCAAGAGAGATCAATAGGTCTTGACTAGGGCTGTAATGGGGCTAACACAAGGTATTTTTGGCTAAACAAAGAACAGATTAAATGAACAAAAGTAAAATAATTATGCCAAGTTTACAAAATCAATAGCTCAAATAAAGGAATTATATTAATGAAGGATCCTTTTTACCTTAAGCACTATTCTTTTTCAATATTTTCTTCTTTTAAGCCCACCTCTTCTTCTTCTTGTTCTTCTTCTTCTTTTTTTTTTTTTTTTTTTCGCTAACAACATTATTCTAAAGACAAGCAAGAATTACTAACTTTTATTAATTCAATTTTCTTGCTTTCCCCCAAACTTATTTTAAGCAGAAGGTGGTCTTTTACAATGAATAATACTCTCAGTTATTAGAAATCCTCATTTTCTTTTAAAACTTCAATAATTCCCTTTTCTTCATTAAAATGTAAACTTGACAAAATTATCTCACAAACAGGGTGAAGGATAACAATTAAGGTTAATTAACAAAGAAAAGAAAGCTAAAATTATCAAGGCACAAAAGGGTAAACTAGGAAAAAAAATTAAAATAAGGGTAGATACAAGTAACAGGCTAAACAAACAATGCCTAAATCATATCTCTCTTTCAAAATGAATTCAAAATTTCACCTCAAAAGTTTGCAAAAACACGTTATGAGATAGGTGAGGCAAATGAAGATAAAAATATGTAGAAGCCCTCTCTAAGTAAGCATACACAAATTCAATGCAATCAATATAATGCAAAGCAAAGCAAAACATAATCTTAATAAAAGTTAATTTCTTACCCAAAATAGTTGCTCAACATGAAATACTTTAATAAATTATCCACAAATACTAATTAAAATCAATCATTGGCCTTTCATTAAATTATTTAACATAAGCATATTTTATCAATAAAAGAGTAAAAATTTTAAATTATTTCATCAAAACACAAAAGAAATGACTGAAAATAAAAAACAAACTAAACCTCCCCCAAACTTATAATGGACATTGTTCTCAATGTCAAAGAAACAAACTAAAAGAAAGAAAATACTCCCTCTTGTAGAAAAGTGGATTCCAAATTGTAAGCAGAACGTGCATTCCACTTCCTTGTTTCCTATAAAACATCATGAAACAACACTAAAAGCAAGCATGAGAAACTAATCACACAAAAAGAAAACATCAATTTTTTTTTTTGTATTTATTATTTTTTTTAATTTTTTTTAATTTTGGAAACTAGAAAAAGAAAGAAAAGAAAAAAAAATACAGATGCGTATCAAGAGCACAAAAAGTACTCTTTACTCTGCCATATTGTATAAACAACTCTTTAGTTAATTAGTTAGTTAGCTAGCTAGTTAGTTTTTTTTTTTTTTTTTTGAAAAGGAAAATCACATAAATTTAAGATGAGTATCAAAAGTACAAAAGTAACTCTTTACTCAACCATCTTACATTTAGTGAATCGAACCTAAAATTTTACTTAATCAGGTGCTACAGAAAAAAACACACACATAAAACAAAAAAAAAATGCGATAAAAAAAATACAAGAGTTAGGGAAGTTATAACCGGAGATTCAGATCTAGTCCTTCCTTTTTACTGCTACTGGCCCTGGGGTGCCAAACTACCTGTGCCATCAATGGATCAAGTTCGGATTTAAAGTTTTGCAGTTGATCAATCAATTGATCAATAGTTGAAGCAGAGACTAAGATGCATCGACTCGCTGGTGTCATAAAATCCTGTTCCACAGCATGATCAAGAAAAGATAACAAACCATTATAAAAACCATCAACATTAAGTAATCCCAATGGCTTCTGAAGAACAGTTAATTGTGTCCAAGATACAATGGTGAAAATATCGTCAAATGTTTCTAAATCACCAGGTAATGCGATAAAAGCATCAGCATTGAGATTTATGTATGCCATTCATTCGTACATGCTATTGACCTATAACTCATTACCTATAGTTCCACCAGTGATTTGTTTATTTCGAGCCAAACCCTTTAGAACTATTCCTAAGACTTTATTACCTTTAATATATGCAGAACTTGCGACACAACCCCTTAACCTTAAACTACCTCCCTCAAACACTAAATCAATTTTTCGTTCAGCTAAAATCCTACCAAGTTCATTAGCTGCTATCAAGTACTCTTTTTTTTTGCCAGAGTTTGGACTACAAAAGACACAAATAGTTTTGAATTTGCGTGTTGAGGATTCTGCCATTTTATCTCACAGATCTCTCGAAAGGGTTGTGTACATATTGACAATAATGAATGTGCATAAAAAGAAACTAGAAGAGTAAAAGAACAGTTCAATGGGATAAAATAATTATTGACAGAAAAAGTATAAAAACAAAAATGATAATAAAAATAAAAATAATCAATGTTGTGTGTACAAATGTCAAAAGAAATATTTGAAAAACTAAAAAGAAATAGACATTGAAAGACTAAAAAGTTAACGAAAGTAGAAAAATCTACAGCATGTGTACAAAAGTCAAAAAGAAAATGTTGAAAAGCTAAAAGTAGACATTGAAAGACTAAAAAATTATCGATGGTAAAAAAATAAAAAATAAAAAATCTGCAGGAAAATAAAATCTAAGTGCTAAAAAGTCAAAAAGTACTACAAGATGTAGAAAAAAAAATAATGCATTGAAAAATAAAAAAGTTAGTGATACACCTGATTATAAACAGTAGTTGTGATTTTGGCTCACATCTTCCTCTGGTTTTACGTCCAGTAACGGCTTACACGCCTTCTATGAGTCGAGCATAGGCTTCCCATCCAGTTTTCTTATTAACTAGCAAATAGGGTCTTTTATCATCAGATTCCCTAGACTGTAACGCTGCTTTTCTTCTTTGAATAGTTCCCATAAATCTAAAAGAGTGTATTGAACTTGTCCACAAGGATGCGTCTCAAGAGTCTGAAGGATATTATCCATAGACTCCTTACTCAGTCCATCCTTTATGAATTTAATTTTGTCTTCTCGATTTATGGATGCAAATCCAATATTTCTATAGCATGTGTTGCAATTCCATCTTGCACACTTGTAGCAGACCCCTATTCTTTTAGCTCTCCTCTTCTTTGAGTAAGAACTTCTCCCCGTACCTGACAAACATTTAATAAATGAGTCATCAATCTCACCTGCCAATCATACTTTGGCTTCTATGATCCAGCGAATATCCTCAGGAAGATTCAGACGCCTAAATGCCTTCATTCTTTCTAGTCTGCGTTCATCAATTTTCCTGAGCACATCTTGGAAAAGAGTTGGAAATCTGTTTTTTAGTGCTGCAAGAGATGCTTCCATGTCTAATTAACTTTGTTAAGAAAATGGAAGAGAAAATTTACAACGAAACAACTAAACAGAAATAAAAGAAACCTAATAAAGAGAAAACTTGGGTTTCCTCCTATAAGCTATTTAATAACTCACAAACAACACTAAAGCAAAATTAAAATAAAATGAAACAAACAAAGGAACAAAAGAAATTAAAAAGAAGTAAACAAGTTAGAAATTTGGGTTGCCTCCCAAAAGCGCTTTATTTATAGTCTTTAGCTTGACTATAGCTAGATCTTCATCATGGAGGATAATACACAAAGTATATCATCTCGATAATTGTGGAAAGATAGACTTTTGCCAATTTTAATGAATCAAGCCAGCTTGATTTGAGTCTGCATGGAAAAAATTAAGACAGAAATTATTTAATATTTTATAATTAGGCTCATAATTTTTAAAAACTTTTCAATGAGCTCTTTTCCTTGCTCTAAATTTTCTTAAGAAATGGAGATAGGAAGGTAGTGGAGTTGAATCAAGAGTCAGTGAGTGCTCAGTTGATGGTGGTGAATGCTTCTTCTTTTCTTCCAAGTCATCAAATTGATATTCTTTATGGTCTAACATATATGATGTTGTATTCACCAAACAAACTGAAAAAGTTTCCTTTGAGTGCTCTTGTTCAAATCCTTTTTCAATTTCCCCATCAATTTCAACCACTACGCAGATATTATCCATAAGAGAATAATATTTCTTGGGCAAATTAAGCTCAACTTCTTCCTTTTTTTCTTGCTTGCTTGAAGTATCTCCTTGATCAATCGTCTCTTCCTTATCATCATTCAAAGAAATTGCCAAGCATTGCTCTCTAGAATGTTCTTCAATTTGGCTTGTCAGGTTTTCATGGCTTTGAGTATCTAATCGGCTAGTGAATTGTTCCATTTGTACATCATCATTTGTATTGTGGCTAGCCCATTGATCCATCCTATCTTCCAATCTTTCACATCGTTCATGAGTAGCATTTATGAATTTTTCCAATGCTACTTCATAAGATGGTCTGTGCTCCTCAAATGGTGCATGATCTTGAAAATCATATTGATAAGGATACCATGAATTGTTACCTTAATCGCATTGGTTTTCCCATGAAAAGCTTGAATATTCACTCCATCCTGAGTTATTTATGTTAGAATATGGATAATTTTCATGGCTATTATAATTTGAAAAAAATTGTACCTACTCTGCATATTGGCATTCAAAATTCAAGTGATTACCTCCATATAAATTACAACTCAAACATGAATTAAATAAAGTATTAGCATCAAGTTTATCAATTAAGTTAACCAATATATCGATTTTAGCATTTAACTTACTAAAACCATCCTCACCATACATATTTGCTGCTCTATTTAGCATCATTCCTCCATCACACCATTAAAAGTTGTGGAAAGTCATCTTTATATATATATATATATATATATATATATATATATATATATATATATATATATATATATATATATATATATATATATATATATATATATATATATATATATATATATATATATAAGTCCTGCAAAATAATAAAAAAAATAGAAAAGAAAAATAAAATCTAAAGTAATAGAGTATATCAATCTATTGATATTGTCAAAAATTGCCTTCTCTGGCAACGGCGCCAAAAACTTGTCGCGCGATTTCTGCAAGTGCACAGATCGTTTACAAGTAATAAAGTGATGAGTGAGTATCGTTCCCACGAGGAAGGATTTGTCAAGTACCAATTTTAAAATTACTCTATTATTTAGAAAATCAATTATGAGATTTATATTTTAAGCTAAAATAAAATTGAAGTAAATAAATAATGATAAATATGAAAATAAGATTAAAGGTCTAGGATTTAGAATTCATTAATTGATTACATATGATTTCTTTATAATTTTTTTTTGATGGATTATTTTTGCTGGAATTAATGAATAGATTTCCCTAAATTATATGGTGTTCTCTTTCAAGATACAACATGTGTATTCATATCAACCTTACGTCTACTCTCGTGATCATAAGCAATTAATACAAACCCATTAAGTTTTATGGAAATCTCTTTTAAAAATCACAAAGGAGTGTTCTTATCTCTAAGCAACACATTCCCTAGGTCAATTATCCTAATGAACTAATATTGTGCTTCCATTCTCGCTACTTCACACAATATCTTAAATCATGTAATTAATAGTTAGTTAATTACAAGCATTAAGTTCTAAGATAAAAGATTAATTCCAATAATCAAATCCAATCAATTAAATATAAATAATCATATACAAATCAACATCTAAATCCTAAAAAAATAAATTTAGCTATTCATAATTAAAAGAGAAGAAACAATTAAATTAACAATAAAAATAATAAACATAATAATAACTTATAATTAAATTCAAGAATAGAGTTTAGAGAGAACTTGTTTTGGGATACAATCTTTGATGAACTCAAGCTTCCAAAAACTCCTCCTCTTAATCAAAATAAAAAATAAAACTAATCTACTCTAAGAAAACATATGAAAATCTCTCTACATATTTTTTTTTTTATGGATTTTCTTTGATGCCATTTCCCTTTGCCAAGCATGATATTTATAGACATGTTTGGTGGAAGAATTCAAGTTCCATTAAAATTCTTACATCAAAAATTTAACATTGATGGTTAGGTTGGCCACCAACTATTGAATTCCTTCATCAACATTAAAAAATGGTTAGATTGGCTACCAACCATTGAATTTTGGCCACCAACCATTGAATTTATTTCTCATGGATTGAAAACTTGAATCATTGCTTGCATTATTATTTTTACTGCATCATTTTGATCTGCAAAAATAAAATAAAAATACTTAAAATATGTTATAATTTATTTATAAATTGTAGAACTATTTATTTCTAAAAATAAGTAATAATATTATTGCATTCTCGATAATTGAGCTAAAATTTAAGTTTAAACAATTAAAATAACTCTAAAAATATAGAGTTATCAATCAACTTGAACATTCCTGAGATACATAATTTTAGGAAAATGTAAGCAAGATAATTTTGTATAAATTAATATAGAAATTCATCTCATGATATTATTCTTATATTAATTATTTGCATTTTTTTTTTAGGCTCACTTCACCGATTGAAAAGATAACATGGTTTCAAATTGAAACTCCATTGGTACATGACATAGGGACAAAAAAGAACATTAGCCGGAAAAAAAATTGCTGAGCTCTGTTCTTTAGACATCCATGCAGACAAGGTACTTAAAAAAAATAAAATCAAATAAAATTAATCAAATTAATTTTTCTGTATCATTAATTTAAATTTTTCTTTCATTTTACAGGATATCAAGTTCACATGTATAGCATCTATAAAAACTATTGATGTCTCTAATTGCTAGTGGTATTGAGTATGCCTTAAATGTAAAAGTGGTATTAAAAGTTACGGTAATGAAGTTTGGTGTGATAACTGCAAGAAAATCACTAAGCCTTCAATTCCATGGTATTTTATATACAATTAATTTTTATTAAGTCAACTAATTTTATTAATTTGTGAAGTAATTGATTATTATTATCATGATAGGTATAAACTTAATGCCACTGTTATTGACGATACTGGAGAAACCACTTTCTTTATCTTTGGCCGGATTGCTGCTGATCTTATAGGATTATAAGCAAGTAATTTAGTGCAGACTACTAAGAATAAACTTGCTCTCCTGGCTGTGATAACACGAATTTATGGAATGACAAAACTATTCCAGGTTGTTATTAATAATCGTTCTAAAAATTCATATGATTTAACCTTTAAAGTGGCACACATTTTTAAGGATGAATTTGATTTGCATGTACCTTCACCGCCTTCTATATTGACATCGTCTCCACGAGCAACGGTTATTCGAGCTCCATTTTCACTAGTCATGCAAAAAAAAATTAAACGAGGTCTTGATTTTGCTGAAATTGATACAAGTCAATTGACAAATGTTCCAGTTAGTTTGCAATCTGACTTATCTCCATCTGATATATCCAAGAAAAAAAAATTGAGTAAGGTAATATATATAAATATTATATATATTTTTTAAACAAAAAATAAATATATACCTTAAAGTGATAATCTTTTTCTTTTTTTGTGCAGGCCAACTTCGCTTTTGTCTCATTATCAACTATAAATTTTACTATTTAATATTCGTTTGTAATTATTTTCTTTTATTTATAAAACAATATGTACTTAAAAACATGATGTTTGTGTTAATTAATCTTTGGATGTTTTTTTTAATAGTTTGCACTTAAATATTAATTATTATATCTGCAGCAATGCACGAGTTTTAGTCTAGTGTATATATAAACTTAAAAAGTTAGAACTGAATAGCAAGCACGCAATTTAATAAAGCACGCAATTTATACATAATAGCCATTAAAAGCTCGCAAACCAATATGATGTTGTAATACGTTGGCTCTTTATCCATTATATGGTGCTTGAACTCTTTATTACCCGCAAGTCAAGAAAAACTAAATCTAAATAGAATTGCAAACTAAAATTGCAGTACCGCATATCATAATTTTTTTTTTTTAATTTTAACAACTTAATATGATAATGACTCTGATACTACTAATTAAAATCACCTAAATTTTTATTGCTTTAATATCTAAAATTTATTATGCTAGAATTATTAAAAAGATTAAAATTAATATCTATATTCATTATAGCAGTTGAACTTTTGTAAAATGAATGATGAATAAATGTTTGAACAGCAGGTATGACCTTTCTTATTCAAATCCCTAATTTCTATCTCTGATAGGAAGAGAATAGAAAGCGACTGAATGATTTGACGTATTGGAACCACAATCCTAGAATTTTTTATATATTAACTCATTAAGATTCCATTAATCCTATATGGGTCAGAAATGGGTATTCACCCATTAACCCATACCAATTCCTGAAGTCTATGGGATTCACATAAATGAATCACCTAAACTAAGCACACTTATAAAATAGCCCATTAATATAATTGTTCTAATAAGTATGCAAGTCTACACAATAGAGATTACAAATCTAACATTTGATACTAAACTTGATCCCCATTTCAATTACCCAAATGATAATCATTTGGATTTAGACATTAATAAGCTTGATTCAATCAAGATTGCTAATCCAAACTCCCAAGAAATTGATTGAAAGAGTGGGCAATTATTATTTCGATTGATTACAAGAATGATTTGAGAGTCTTGAAATTTTTCTCGAGTATTCCCATTTTGAATTCTTCAAATAAGCATCATATAGGGCTTGGATTGGCTCTTAGGATTGTCGGTCTAGTCTTCTTTTGTGCTTTAGTAGTTTCTAGGCATGTTTATGGAAATGTTGGCGTTAACATGTATAAAGCATACTGATATGAGACTGCCCTATTAGAGCTAGGGATTGCTCCAGAAACTTGCAGAAAAGAAGAAATAGAAGACGAGATCGAGAAAGTCAGAGAAGGAATTAGTTGGTTGTATTGCTTGGGAAAAACAGTACATAATTTCAGCTTATATATTGCTTCTCAAAAATAGAATTCAGTTACATCATATTCTACTTTTGGCCTTTTAGCACCATATAATCTCTCATATAATCTCTCATCCATCCTGATGCTTTGTTGGTGCGTTTTGGCTTTTGCTTTGGTGAATTGATATATGAGTTGTCACCTTTTGGAGTCACATTTTATGTTTTCTCTGCTTCACCCATCTCTAGCTCTTTAGTCAATTATGCTTGAGGTTGTCGGGTTTCCATGAGTGTAATGGGCTGGGTAAATTCTGTAACACATACTTTGTCTCTTTTGACAACATTGCGATGGTAAAAAGATAAATAGCCTATTTAGTACCATAACTATATCTAATATATCCATTCGATATCATAATTTTCATTGGTATCATTTTGGTACCACAACTCTTGATTTACATTTCAGACCATGGTATTCTTTATAATTTTGGCTATTTTCTCATGATTTGATAACTAGATTGCCACTTCACATGACAATTCACTCATTAGCTGGCTGAAATGTATCATGATTTGATATCATAATCATGGCTAATATATTCATTTGGTACCACTATTTCCTAATGTACCATGATTTTGTACTATAACTATAGCTAATGTATACATTTGATAATACTACTTCCTATGACTGATGACTAGGACAAAGATGGTGGATGAGTTATTGTGTGAAGTGGCAGTCCAATTGTCAAATCATAAGAAAATAGTCATAATTATAAGGAGTATCATAGTCTGAAATATAAATTATGAGTTGTAATACCAATATGATACAAATGAAAATTGTGGTACCAAATAGATATATTAGCCATAATTATGGTATCAAATGAACTATTTACCCACGGTAAAAAGATCCAATTATTCCCATGAAGGTATAGCTAATCTCATTGCTAATTTGTCAATTATTGCTTGTTTGAGGCACAACAATTTGCTTAAGTTACAAGGTTGGTGTGTTGAGAATGATGAATTATTGCTTGTTTATGAGTTTATGCCAAAGGGAAGCCTTGATAAGATGCTATACAAAGAATCTGATAATGGTACATTTTTAACTTGGTCTCATAGATGGAACATTGCAATTGGTTTGGCTTCTGCATTTTAATTCGGTTCAATTGCAAGGTTGCCCAATCTAATTCCACTACTGTTACGACCTTTTGTTCTCCATTCTCTCTATATTTTCTTTCTTGATTTTTCATTATTTTCTTTTTATGTTCTCAGATACCAAACAAACAAAATGTTAAATTGATTTCCCATTTTCTTTGAACCAAATTATATCTTTCTACCTAGATTTTTCTTGCGAGTTCCAAAATTGAATTTGTTTGATTTTCATCTTTCAACAACTAGCAAATCCTTGTTCTGATTCTTTAATTCACCAATCTAGTTATGATTCAAAATTTGTTCTTTTATCTCCTTCCTTTGACTCGCCTCAAACTTCTTCTCTCTTGCCTCAATCTCTGTAAACCTGTCTTCCACAGATTCTCCAATTCATTTTCTTAGCAATTCATTTTCTTCAAACCTGTTTTTGAGTAATTTGAGAGTTTATTAATTTGAGTTTTAATTGGTAGACTTCACCCTCCTCATTCTACATTTTTCATGCTGCCTCTGATATCTTAGACTAGCCTTATTACCGTTTTAAATACTAATTGTTTATTTCCCTGTTGCATAGATTAGTTCAATGTAACTTAATATTTTGCTTTTCTTCTTGCATTGTTAAGTTGATGAACTATATATATATATATACATATATATATTTTCTTTTATTTTTAATAATATTGATTGAGGTTTGCCGTGATTTTGGTGCTAGCAGTGCTAGTCTAGCTGGGATTTCCTGATGTATCCCTAATCTTTTTCTTGCTGACTTTACGTTAAAAAAAATAAAAGTTGAGTTTTAGTATGATTTAAATATATTTATATTATATAATATCAACAAAGAAATAATTAGTATTTTCAAGTCTACTTGGGTTTACTTGAGCATTATTTTAAGATTAAAAATAAATTTATTCAATTTTTTAACTGTAATTGTGTTAAGTCGACTTTTAAGCTCAAATATTTTGCATATGAATACTTCTAGTCATGCTCAAATACAAAAATTGAAGATTCAATTGAATTCAAATTGATTTTCAAACTTTTAATTTTTTTAATCAAGTTTAGTTTGAGTAATATATATATATATATATATATATATATATATATATATATATATATATATATATATATATATATATATATATATATATATCAATTATTTTATTCCTTTTTTTCTCGTTAATTCCTGCTAATCTCCTTTTTTAATAATTAATGTGGTCTCAGAATATTATGTGGACTTTTAGCAATCTTTTTTTTAACAAACTTTATAAAATCTTTGTAAATAAAAAATTAATTTTAGTAATCACATTATTAAATAAATTAACAGGAAAATTAAATATATATTTTAGCATTAAAAATCTGATTTTTTATTATAGAAAATAAAAAAATTATATTTTTTTACAATTCTTATATATATATATATATATATATATATATATAATGGTTGTAGGACTTCTGAATTCTTAGATTTTTTCTGTTAAACTTTTTTCAACTTTTATTCTTTCACATTAAGGACCATTAAGTATTTATTTGGAATTGAGTTTGGAGGTGCTTTTGAAAATTACATTTTGACATTTTCTTTAATTTAAAAAAAAAATTATAATTGCTTTAAAATATTTAAAAATAAACATTTCAATTTTTTTTTTAAAATATAGAAAATTCTTAGCTATTATTGATGTAGCTCTCATACTAAACCAATCACTGTTTCTTATTTTAAAATTTTGTTATGAATGTACTCAGTATTTCTAAATCATAATTTTCTAAATTCTAAATAAATTAAAAGTAATTTGGCAAAAGTAGTTTAAATGCACATTAACTAGTCTTAAATCTATATATATTCTAAAAAACACTAGTCTTAAATCTATATTTAAAAAAAAAAAAAAATTGACTTTCTTAGGATAAAAATAAAATGGTGAGAAATTCATTAACAGCAAATACCAAATATATGTTGACTTTTAGCCATTTTGGCTATTATTTCCAAATCCCACATCGGTAAGATGTGAGAAATGGAAGGCTTGTTTGGGTTATAAAAGAGAGCTTCCATTTCCTTTTGTAAATCATCTCATAATTGTCTTCCTTCCTATTTAGACAGTTTGTATTATTTCTCTCTCTTTTGTAATATTTCTTCAATTAGTGAAATATTATTTTGGCAGTGTCCGAGGACCTAAGCAAAATTGGCCGAATCTCATTAAATTTCTGGTGTTTTCTTTATATTATTTTGTGTTTATTTAATAGCTATTGTCAGGTATAGTTGTTGAGAATTATTGTCCTATTAAAATTACTTGTCTTGGTAAAATTCTATCTAAGGAGTGTGGTTTTTAAGTGGAACCATTGTGACCCCACCATTCTTTCTTAGGAATATATCTTAGGGTGATTTTTAGTACAATCGTTTTCACTCTAGTCACCTGAATAATAGTTCTCAATGTGAATTTTTTTATTATTGGTAGAAATTAGCCTAAATTCCACAACAATTGGTATCAGAGCTCTTGGTTTATTTTAGTATGCTCTGTGGTTGCGGCTTAGGCTGATCTTCCACATCAGAAAAAATTTTCTTAGGCTAATTGACATTCCGCATTGACAGCTATTAAATAGAATTTGTAGCAGAAATGGCAGACAATACAAAATTATCCACACGGACGTCAACAGCTTCTTCATCTTCAATTTTGGCAAGAAATGCTGTGACAAATGCTAAATTTACAGTGGAGATTTTTTATGGCACCGGTCATTTCGACATGTGGCAAAGTGAGGTTCTAAATACCCTTTTTCAGCAGGTCTAGATATTGCTATTGAAGGAGAAAAACTAGATGATATTGAGGAGAAAGAATGGAAGATGATCAACAGATTGGCATGTGATACTATTCGATCGTGTCTTTCTAGAGAGCAGAACTAAAGAAACTTTTGCAAGTAAATTATGGAAGGCACTGGAGGAGAAATTTCTGAAGAAAAATAGTCAGAACAAGCTCTATATGAAAAAGAGATTGTTTCACTTCAACTATATTCCAAGTACCACTATGAATGATCACATTATTAGCTTTAATCAGTTGGTTATTGATATGATGAATATGGACATGACTTTTAATGATGAAGATCTGGCTTTGATGTTGGTGGGATCGCTTCCTGATGAGTTTGAGTACTTGAAACTACTCTACTTCATGGGAAGGTTGCCGTGTCTCTCAGTGAAGTAACTGCTGCCTTATATAGTTACGAATTGAGAAAGAAAGAGAAGCAAGAAAATACAAGTGTAGAAGCTGAAGCTCTTGTTGTTAGAGGCCATTCGTAGAGCTAGAATAAAGGAAGGAGAGGGAGATCAAAGTCAGAATCTAGACTGAGTAAAGATGAATGTGCCTTTTGTAGAGGAAAGGGGCACTAGAAGAAAGATTGTCCCAAGCTAAAGAATAAAGGCAAACCTGAAAAGGGAAAGGCTATCTCAGAGTCAAATGTAGCTGAGTATGATGAAGTAGATTCAGACTTCTCATTTGATACTACACCATCAACCAGTTGTTCAAGTTCATGGTTACTAGATTCAACTTATAGCCATCATATGACCCCAAATACAGAATGGTTCTTTGATTTTAAAGAACTAAAAGGTGGAGTTATCTACACAGCAAATAATTCTCCTCTTGACACATATGAGATTGGTTCAATTCGCTTGAGGAATCAGGATGGATCAATTAGAACCTTAACAGGTGTTCATTATGTGCCGGATTTAATGAGAAATCTCATCTCTGTGGGAACCTTAGAGTCAAAAGGTTTAGAAGTAAGAGCGAAGGATGGGATAATGAGGATTATCTCTAGAGCACTTGTGATAATGAAGTGAATTTGAAAAAGAAATAATGTGTATTACTTTCTGGATAGTACAATTATTGGGACAGCAGCAGTAACAACTTCTACTAATGATAAAAAATCAGAAGCAATCAGGTTATAGCATTTGCGTTTGGGGCATGCTGGAGAAAAAATCTTAAAATTACTAATAGATCAAGGATTATTGAAAGGAGCACGGGCTTACAAATTGAATTTTTGCAAGCATTGCATCAAAGGGAAGAAGAAAAGGGTGAAGTTTGGAACAGCAATCCATGATACTGAGGGTATTTTGGATTATGTTCATTTAGATGTATGGGGGCCTTCCAAGATAACTTCTTTGGGAGGAAAACACTATTATGTTACCTTTATTGATGATTTTTCCTGAAGAGTTTGGGTGTATATGATGAAGACGAAGGATGAGGTATTGGGAATTTTTCTTAAATGGAAAAAGATGATAGAGACTCAAACAGGTAGAAAAGTCAAACGTCTATGTACAGACAATGGTGGAGAGTTCAAAAATGATCCATTTTTAAAAGTTTGTGAAGATGAAGGTATTGTGAGGCATTTCACCGTTAGAAATACACCACAACAAAATGGGGTGGCTAAGTATATGAACCGGACATTGCTGGAGAAGGTTTGGTGTATGTTGTCCAATGCTGGGTTGGGCAAAGAATTTTGGGCTAAGGCTTTGGTATATGCTTGTCACCTTATCAACCGTTTACGATCCATTGCTATTGGTGGTAAGACACCATTGGAGAAATAGTTTGGAAAACTTGCTATAGATTATGATTCCTTACATGTGTTTAGTTCCACTGCATATTATCATGTTAAGGAGTCAAAGCTGGATCCAAGACCAAAGAAGGCAATCTTTATGGGAATCACATCTAGTGTAAAAAGCTATCGTCTTTGGTGTCTAGAGACAAAGAAAGTAATCTTCAGCAGGGATGTTACCTTTGATGAATCTACCATGTTAAGAAAGGTAACTGATGAACAGACAGATGGTACTTTATAGCAGGTGGAGGGTACTTCCAAACAGGTGGAGTTTGACGGTAACATAATTGTCCTAGCCAATAAAGAAACTGATGATGACTCTCCTATGGTAGAAGAAGAGTCAAATGAAGAAGAGGTTCAGACCTAAGAACCTCCATAGTAACATGAATCAATTGCACTAAGAAAGGGAAAGAGGACCATTAGACAACCTGTTCGTTATGCTGATATGGTCTCTTCTGCATCACCAATTGCAATTGATGATGTTTCTACCATTTTTAATGAAGCAGTTCAAAGTTCAGAACAGAAAAAGTGGAGGATCGCCATGAATGAAGAAATGCAGTCCCTTCAAAAGAATCAGACATGGAAACTAGCTAGTCTTCCAAAGGGAAAGAAGGCAATTGGTCGCAAATGGGTATATGCAAAGAAAGATGGATTTCTTGACAAGGATAATGTTCGCTACAAAGCAAGATTGGTGGCTAAAGGCTACGCTCAGACGGAGGGAGTTGATTATAATGAAGTATTTTCTCTAGTTGTAAAGCATTCCTCCATCAGAATCTTGTTGGCTTTGGTAGCACAGTTGGATTTGGAACTAGTTTAGATGGATGTAAAAACTGCATTTTTACATGGAGACTTGGATAAGGAAATCTACATGACTCAGCCATATGGATTCAAAGTTGCCGGAAAAGAAAAGATGGTATGCAAATTGGAAAATTCGCTGTATAGATTAAAGTAATCTCCAAGGTAGTGGTACAAGCGATTTGATGAGTTTATGATAGGGCAAAAGTATACAAGAAGCAAATATGATCATTGTGTGTACTTATGCAAGCTACAAGATGGATCCTATATATATCTTCTTCTTTATGTTGATGATATATTGATAGCTTCCAGGAGTCAGATAGAAATTGAGAAATTAAAGACTCAATTGAATAGGGAGTTTGAGATGAAGGATCTCAGTGAAGCAATGAAGATTCTTGATATGGAGATTTCAAGAGATAGAAAATTGGGGAGGCTTTATTTATCTCAGAAAGAATATCTGAGCAAGGTACTAAAACGTTTTGGCATGAATGAGAAATCAAAACCAGTTAATGCACCACTTGCTCCTCATTTCAAGTTTAGTGCATCCATGTCACCAAAGAATGAAATAGGAATACATGTCAAAAGCACCGTATGCAGGTGCTATTGGTAGCTTGATGTATGCAATAGTGTGTACGAGGCCCGATATTTCACAAGCAGTTGGGGTTGTAAGCAGGTATATGCATGATCCTAGAAAGGAGCATTGGCAAGCTGTGAAATGGATTCTACGGTATATTTTGAACACTGTAGATGTTGGTTTGGTATTTCAACAGGACAAGCAAGAAGGTCAGTGTGTAGTTGGGTATTGTGATTCTGACTATGCAGGTGATTTGGACAAGCGTCGATCAACTACGGATTATGTGTTTACTTTTGCAAAGGCACCAGTTAGTTGGAGATCCATTTTACAGTCAACAGTGGCTTTATCTACTACAGAGGCAAAGTATATGGTAGTTACAGAGGCTATGAAGGAGGCAATTTGGCTTCAAGGGTTGCTTGGTGAACTAGGAATAGAACAAAAGCACATCAAAGTGCATTATGACAGTCAGAGTGCTATTCATTTAGCAAAAAACTAGGTTTATCATGCAAGGATGAAGCACATTGATGTTCGATATCATTTTGTATGGGAGATCCTAAAAGAAGGTGGAGTCATAATTTAGAAGATTCGGACTACTGAGAATCCTGCTGATATGTTGACAAAAGTAGTAACAGCTATTAAGTTCCAACACTGTTTGGACTTGATTAATGTTATCAGAAATTGAAGTTTGGCACTTCAAAGTGCATTAGAAGACACTATTAAAGATTGGGAAAATTTGGTTGGGATTTGGAAATTCACCAAGGTGGAGATTTGTTGACTTTTAGCCATTTTGGCTATTATTTCCAAATCCCACATTGGTAAGATGTGGGAAATGGAAGGCTTGTTTGGGTTATAAAAGAGAGCTTCCATTTCCTTTTGTAAATCATCCTACAATTGTCTTCCTTCCTAGTTAGACAATTTGTATTCTTTCTCTCTCTTTTGTAATATTTCTTCAATTAGTGAAATATTATTTTGGTAGTGTCTGAGGACGTAGGCAAAATTGGCCGAACCTCATTAAATTTTTGGTGTTTTCTTTATATTATTTTGTGTCTATTTATTAGCTATTGTCGGGTATAGTTGTTGAGAATTATTGTCCTATTAAAATTACTTGTCTTGGTAAAATTCTATCTAAGGAGTGTGGTTTTTAAGTGGGATCGTTGTGACCCCACTATTCTTTCCTGGGAATATACCTTGGGGTGATTTTTAGTACAATCGTTTTCACTCTAGTCACCTAGATAATAGTTCTCAAGGTGAATTTGGTTATTATTAGTGGAAATTAACTTGAATTCCACAACAATATATAAATAGAATTTCACTGGTTTTAATCATGAAAATTACTATAATTATAATCAATGAAAAGAAATAATAAAATAATGAAACAATTTTAACTGAAAAACTAATACAATATTAAAAAAAATTATATTTTTAAAATTATCAGAAAATAATATTTAAATTTCAATATAATAATAATAAATACCTATATTAAAATATTTTAAAAAACCACAAATTAAATAAAAGCGTGGGCACATTATTAATTAATTAAAGTAAAATAACTGTAATCATAATTGCCATCAACAACAAACAAGTTCATGGATATCCATTACTTGCTGTATATCATGAACAACAATTCCTCTCTCACACAGCTCCATATTTACTTAATAAGCTTTCTTTTATTTTATTTTCTGTCTTCCCTACCTTTCTTCCCTATATAAATGTAAATCAGTTATATATCAAAATTCATCAATTCATCAAATTCAATAACAAGCTTCTTCGCTTATTTATAGCAATTAATAAAACAATTGTACAAAGATGAGACCAACATAGATACTAATCTCTGTGCTCATCAACTTATTCTTGGCTACCGTAGTGGCCGGTAACTTCTACCATGATTTCTTTATGTCATAGGGAGCTAATAAAACTCAAATAATCAACAATTGGGAGCTTCTTATGCTTTCTCTTGATAAAGGCTCTAGTTCAGGATATAGAGAAAAGATTTCTTCATTCATCAAAGATCTCAATAAAAAATTGTTATCAAGTACAGTATATATATAGGAAACAAAACTTAATAATGAAGCTAAGCTAACAAAACAAACTAAACTAATTAGTAACTAACTAAAGGACATGTGCTCCTTTTACCAACAATATTCTAACTAATAACTTAAATTAGTTATCTTAGTCAGTAGCTTAACATTCTCTTCATCCCCACCCCGCGCCCACCCCCCCTCAAGTTGGAGCATATGGAATGAAGATGCCCAACTTGGAAAGCAACTTGAAGAACTGAGGACTAGGAAGTGCTTTAGTGAACATGTTGGCAAGCCAGTCATGAGTGGAAACATGTTGGGGATTAATAAAACCTTCCTTATATTTGTCATGAACCAGATGACAATCAATTTCCAAATGTTTGTTGTGTTCGTGAAATACTTAATTAGTAGCAATGTGTAGTGCTGCTTTGTTGTCACACCATAAAGAGAGAGGTAGCTAAATAGGAACATGGAAATCTTGTAAAATGTATGAACACCATTGAAGTTCACAAACAGTGGAGGTAAGGCTGCGATATTCAGCTTCTGCTAATGAACAGGACATAGTGGTTTTTTTTTTTTTTTTTACAAGAAACAAGTGTTGTGGCAAGGAACAAGCAATATCTAGTAACAGACCTCCTTGAATATAGAAATGATGCCCAATCTGCATTATAATAGCCTTGCAACTATAGAGAATTGTTGGTGAGATAAAAGAGACCCTATGCAAGTGTACCTTTCAAGTATCTTAAGAGGTGAATAGCAACATTCCAATGGTCTTGAGTTGGCTGAGCAACAAACTGACTTAGTTATTGTACACCAAAAGTAATATCTAGCTTGGTGAATGTCAAATATAGACGTCGACCTATTAAGCTTCTATATTTATACAGGTTTTGTTAGAATAGTGCCATAGTTTTGAGTAAATTTCAATCCCTTTGGAAGAGGAGTAAGAATTGGTTTAGCACCAAGCAAACCAACATCCTTAATAATGTCCAAAGTATATTTTCTTTGACTCAAATAAGTTCTTTCAGCATTCCTTACTATCTCAATTCCAGGAAAATATTTGGAATATCCCAAGTCTTTGATAGTGAAATAGAATGGAGAAACTATTTTACTGAAAGAATGTCTGCCTCATTTGTTCCTATGAGTAAGACATCATCCACATAAACTATCAGTGCTAAAAAAGAAGAAGAGGAACCTTTTGTAAACAAGCAATGATCATGTTTGGATTGCTTAAAACCAAACTTTTGAAGTTGAGAGCAAAATTCAAAATTCCACTGCCTGGAAGCCTGCTTCAAGCCATAAAGGGATCTCTTTAGCTTACAAACTTCCCTTGGTTTTGCTTTAGAATAACCTTCTGGTGGAAGCATATAGACTTCCTCATCAATATATCCATGTAAGAAGGCATTGTTTATATCTAGTTGCCATATAGGTCAGCTGTGTACAGTAGCAATGGCTAAGAAGATCCTTACAGTCACTATTTTTGCTATTAAGGAAAAGCTATCTGAGTAGTAAAGCCCTTCAACTTAATGGTATCCTTTTGCAACTAGTCGAGCTTTGAATCTCTGTATTGAACCATTTGGATTTAATTTCACTTTATACACCCATTTGCAACCAATACTTTCTTGCCTGGTGGTAAGGGTGTCAATTGCCAAGTCTCATTTTGCTCTAAAGCTTGCAACTCTTTGGTCATGGCTTAAACCCATTCACTTTGAGTACAAGCTTGCTTGTATGAATTAGGCTCTTGAATATGTGATACAGTACCAATAAATTACATATATGCTTTTGAGAAAGGAGAATTAGTTAAGTATAGGTATGTAGGTGGTGTATATGCAGTAGGTATAAGACGTGAAGACTGAGAATTATGAATAGTAACAAAATCTTTTAACCAAGATGGTTGATTCCTAGGTCTGGTACTATGCCTTAAAATTAGTTGAATAGCAGGTTCTGTGTTAGGTTCTATAGTAGCAAATATTTGTGACTCCAATGGAAGAAGATCATATTGTGAACTAGATGAATTGGACAATTCAAGTGAGTAGACTACCTGATCTAAACTAGGTAATATAGGAGAACCAATAGAGTGATTAGGATTAGGATCAATAGATGAAGTAGGTGAATCAAGTAAAAAGGAAGAGGATGGAAGTATAAAAGACTCAACAGAATTAGTAACAACAAGTAAAATTGGAGGATTATCAGTGAAAGATGGGTTAGCAGAAGCAAAAGGAAACAAATTCTCATGAAATAAAACATCTCTAGAAGTAAAAAGTTTGTGTGATTCAAGATCATATAACTTGTAAGATTTCTAACCTGATTCAAGACTAAGAAAGATACATTTGTAAGCTTTTGGTTCAAACTTATCCTTTTGTGGTTGGGTGTTGGTTGCATAACAAAGACAACCAAAATATTTGAGATTAGAATAGTTTAGTGGTTTATTATATAATTTTTCAAATGGTGTTGCCATTCAAAGACAGAAGATGGTAGTATATTTATAATGTAAGTGGACATTAAGAGTGCATGACCCCAGAATTTCTTTAGCAAGCTTGCTTGGAACATGAGAGTCCTTGCAACCTACAAAAAGTGCTTATGTTTTCTCTCCACAACTCCATTTTGTTGTGAAGTGTAAACACAGCTCCTTTGATGCAACATTTCTTTAGTTTTAAAAAAAGTTTGTAACTCAGTATTGCAAAATTCAGTACCATTATTTGATCTTATGTTTTTCACATGTTTTCCAAACTGAGTTTCAATCATGGTTATAAAATAAATAAGGGTACTAGTAGTCTATGATTTATAGCCATTAGAAATGTCCTAGTTGCTCTACTATAGTGAGCATATATTGAGCACCAGTAAGAAAAGTTTGTTTATATGGCCCCTATAAATCAACATGAATCAGTTCAAAATTGTGGGAAGAATGAGAAGTACTTAAAGGAAATGGAAACCTGTGTTGTTTAGATATTGGTCAAACATCACAAAAAGGTAATTGCTAAGAACTAAAATGCATAAGGAAAGGTAAATGTTTAATAGCAGATATGGAAGCATGTCCAAGTCTCTTATGCCAAAAAGACATAATAGACATGGAAGTATTATTGACATAGCAAGGATTATTATAATCTGATTGATAAACATGTACAATGGATGACTTTGAAACAATAAAATTATTTATTGACTCGGCAAGAAAACTACTTTTATCCAAGACATAAAGGTTTCCTAACAATTTTCCCACTGCTATTATCTTCTTAGTCTTCAGGTCCTGCAAAACACAATTAGTTCAGTAAAAGATAAGGATCAAATTAGATAGTTTTAAAAGTCGTCTTACTAATAAAAGGTTAAAGGTAAATTCAAATAGGGATAGGACATTTTTTAAAGTCAATGTTTCATGAATTATGGCTATTCTAATAGAATGAACATATTTGATTTTTCTATTAGGCAGGCATGCAAGCATATCAAGGTAAGGTATGATGTATGTTTTAAGTAATTATAGGGAATTGCACATATGGTTAGAAGCTCCTGTATCAATGATCCAGTATTCATTATCTTATAGCCTAGATGTACTCAATGCAAAAGTCAAAGCATAGTTCAAAGTAGAGTGAATACTTGCAAAACCAATTAAGTGAGCAAAATTCACATTAGTTGTTGCAAACTTGCTGCTTTTCAGGTATTTTGCAATCTCTTGTTATAGCACATTAGACCAATTAGGTATATCTTTCCCTTTCTCCTTATTTTTCTCTATTTCAGTATCAAATGGTGTCTCAAGTACATTAGCCAAATGATGTCTTTCTGTTGCCCTTTTTTTCCTTCAATTCCAAGTACTAGTCTGGATATCCATTCAGCTTAAAACAGCTCTCTCTTGTATGACCACTTCTATTACAATGAGTACAAAATTGATTCTCTTTATCCTTCTTATTCTGTTCATATTTTTTATAACCTCCTTTTCTTGTGCCTGACTTTGCAGAATCCTTGCTATAGCCTTGTGAACTAGTTGACTTAACAAGTAATGCAGTACTTCCTGTGTTATCATTAACACCATATTGACTTGCCTCTACTTCTCTACTTTTTGTAACATAGAATATGCTTTGTTAATTGATGGCAGAGGATCCATCACTAGAATTTGGTTCCTAATGTGGTCATAACCATCATTAAGGCCCATAACAAACTGCATTAACTTAGTAGATGAAGCAATTTTATTAATAGACCTAGAAGCACCACAAGTACAACTATAAACACATTGTGGTGTAGGCATCAAACAGTTCTTTTGCAGAAGTAAAGTAGAGAAAAGTTGCAGCAATTTCTTTTGTCATTGAATTCAAAATCCATGAAGTAACCATCAAATCCACTCTTTTCCATTGTTCAAAATTAGGAGAACCTAGATCTGGTTTCTCACAACTTCCATCAATAAAGCCAAGTTTAAACTTAGCACCTAGTGCTATTTTCATAGATCTACTCCAAGGTAAGTAATTATTACCCATCAACGGTACTATGACCAAATTCATCCCAAGGTAATATGATCCTTGTAAAAACAAAGGATCTATATTATTGATATTTGTTAGATTTGCCACTGTCTCTCTTACTTGATTTCTGTTTACTCTAGTTTCAAATTGATCCTCTCCATGTATAGAACCTTCTTCATGTTCACTATCCATTTCTCAAGCTTATACCCAAGCTTCTTCAAGAATCTAGAAAAACAAGCAGAAGAAAAGAAATAGCTAGTATCTTGATCGTACTTGCTCTGATACCATGAACAAGTTCAGATCTAGAGAAAAGATTTCTTTATTTATCAAAGATCTCAATAAAAAATTGTTATCAAGTACAATATATATATAGGAAACAAAACTTAATAATGAAGCTAAGCTAACGAAACAAGCTAAATTGATTAGCAACTAACTAAAAGACACATTCTCCTTTTACCCATAATATTCTAACTAATAACTTAAATTTGTTATCCTAGTCAGCAGCTTAACATTCTCTTCAGGATTTCAATCAAAAAATGAGTATTTATTTGGCAAAATTGATAGGCAACCCAAGCTTTTTCCTGGTAATTCTGCTGGAACTATTACTGCTTACTAATTAAGTCTCTCTTTACATACATTAATTAATTTTATGTTTGTATCCTTACAATGTTAACTAAGCTAAATTATATGTGGAGGTTGTAATGAGAGATTGCAAGTTGGAATATGAGACAGAACCAAATTAATATGTGTGTATATAATTCCTATAGGTATTACTAATATTATGTTTACAATTAATATTATGTTTACAATTAATTTTTTTTTATCCTTTCATTTATTTTTACAAATTAAAATTTCAAAGTTTATATAATTAACTTTTGAAGTATAAATTTAATATTATAAATATTAATTCATCACTTTTTATATTTAGTTTGATATATTTAATTATTTTTTATTCACATTTAGACTTTTTATTTTCAAATAAAATATAACCTTAATTAATATTTATGCTAATACTCCTTTTTGATGTGCTGCAGTTGTCTTCATTAGGGCCATACCATGATGAAATAGACTTTGAATTCCCGGGGAATGTAAGTGGGCTACCTTGTATTCTTCACACTAATGTGTATAGCCAAGGCAAAGGCAGTAGAGAACAGCAATTCTATTTATGGTTTGATCCCACTGCAGATTTTCACACCTATTCCATTATATATATATATATATATATATATATATATATATATATATATATATATATATATATATGTCAAATAAAAAAACATAAATCTATGTTTATTTGGTTTCAAAATAAATTAATACAATGAAAATACATTATTACAAATAATTTGTTTAAACAACACGAGGATCAGACTTTCAAAAATGAAAAAAAAATTGATGCTAATAAAAATTAGCAGTATTGTCACTCGATAAATAAAATCTCCCATATCCAAAATTTTTTTAACGCTATTATAAATATTTGACAGTACTAACATGTTTTTAATATGTATGAACATTTAATAATATTATCAACTTGTTACTATAAATATGTATACATGCTGGCAGTTGTTAGCTTTGACATGTATCAAATAATATTAAACTAAGGATGTTAATTCCAATATTTGCTGCAGTGAACAGTTGCTTTATCTAATACATGGATTGTGTAAATTTTTAGATTCTATGCGGATGGCATTCCAATTAGAGAGTTCAAGAACATGGAATCCATAGGTGTTCCATTTCCATGGAATAAAGCAATGAGAATTTACTCAAGTATATGGAATGCTGATAATTGGGCAACAAGAGGTGGACTTGTAAAGATAGATTGGACTCAAGCACCCGTTAAAGCTTCCTACAGAAATTTCAATGCCAATGCTTGTATTTGGTCTAATGGAGCATCTTCTTCTTGCACCACTTCTGCAAATTCTGTCTTGACTAACATTAATTCATGGCTTTGGGAAGAGCTTGATTTTGCTAGACAATGTCAGATGAAATGGGTGCAAAATAATTACAAGGTTTACAATTATTGTGAAGACACTAAAAGATTCCCACAAGGCCTCCCTCCTGAATTCCATGCCACCAACTAGTTATTAGTATAATGGTCGAGTATTTATCTCATAACACAAGAGATTACAAGTTAAAATTTTGATAATATTTTTTCCTTCAATAATTTTGAGTGTACTAAACAAATATTTTTGTTATTTTATCATTGGATTCCATGATTCAACTGTGGAAGCATTTTTTTCCTTTGTTGGCTTTTTTTTTGGCCAAGTTTTCTTTGTTGGCTTATATTATAACTATTTTTTACTTTTCTTTATCTATTAGTAAAAAAAATCTTATTTTTCTTTTATAGTATAAAGAGCAAAGATGGATAACCAAGAGTCTGTTTAACATTGTTGCTGAAATTATTGTTAAGTTTTTTTAAAGGAAAAACAAGAAAAGAAAAGATATTTCATTAAATAAAAAGATAGTACGATATGCAAGATATTACATAGTTATATAAATTTATATCAATTCTAAATTAAATAAAATTATTGAAATTGAAAAAATATATCGAGTTGATGGAGCATTTGATTGAGCTAATTAGGAGGAAACAAGCTTATATTATTCGACTATCTAATTTTTTATGAGTCTAATTTGAATTACTCAAATGGCATCTATATTTGAAAAATCTGTATAACTTCTTGTAATATCAATAAAACAAAAAAATATCATATACCAACAATAAAAAATTCAAATTACTATAGAAATACTACACACTAATTTTAAAATTAACTAAAAAAAATAGATATGAGATTAAGATATCAAAAACACCCAACAAAGAATAGATATAAAGATTATTCAATAAAAAACCAAAAACAAAAAAATCAAACCTCAAGATATAATGACAAAATAACTAAAATAAATTTAAAAAAAGAATAAATCTGGACAAACCAAGATTTAAAAAAAAAAAAAAAAAGGACAGAAACACGTAAGCACCTAAAAAATGTGTAGATATGGACTTTTATTGAAAAAAAAAAAAAAAAAAACACACACACCAATTTCTGGCCGTTTAGCCTCCAAACAGTGTACAATGATGAGAGAACCTTTATTAGTACTATGGTGACGTGGAGGCTATTTCAGAGAGATTCCTGAGCCGTTGGGATAAGCAGCAGTTTAAGTACAAAATATACTAGCTCGGGTTAGCTGGGATTTAGGACCTTATAAATATGCGATTCAAAAGGAAACGGGCCACCGGCTCAAAGTCATTGCCTTTGGTGATGAGCGATGTCGTTTTTCGGCCAAATTCTTTCGTTTGAGCCCTTAAAATGGCAGTTAATCCATTTATGAAAACTTTTTATTTCTGTCATAACTTTTGATATTTAATTCTGTTTTCGGCGCCGTTTGTGGCATTCATATTGTTTAGTTTCCTATTTTTATTTATGGTAACATTGTAATCTCGCCATTTATGGTAGTTTTGTACCTAGGGTTTCGGGTCCCCTATTTAGACTCTTGTTTTGGCCTGTTTGAGGGATGAATAATTTAGCTATATTTTGAAAACCCTAAAATTAGATTTATCCTTTTGCTTACGCTGCGTCAGGTGGTTAAGTGTTAAGAAAAGTATTTTGTTTATTCAAAAAAAAAAAAGAAAAGTGTTTTGTTATAAAAATTTAAAAGTAGTAAATATCATTCCAAAATTGTTTTTCTCAGCAACTTAATTTTTCTGGAAAATTATTTTCAATTTCGATAGACTGGGATAAGAATTATTTATATTGAGTATATATACCAATTCAATGAAATAAAAATATATGATACAAAAAAGGATAATCAATGTCTTTTCATTAGGAAAAAAAAAAAGATAAAAGATAAAAGATAAAAGAGTGATATTGACTAAAATATATTTTCACTCATTAGTTTTGTATATAAGATAAGCCCATGCGCTTAAAGTAAGTTTGGTAGGACGTAATGTAATGTAATTAAATAAATTTCGAATGTAAATTTATATTAAAAATTTATATAATTATATTATATTATATATCATTATGATTTATCAAATATATTTTCAGTATAGATAAGAATTTTTTACTAGACAAATCAGGTATTTGAAGCTACCTGGCCCAAGTAGAACAAGGCCCATCCCAACATAAACTGTAACTAAAGCACAACCACGAAGTCCTGCACAACAAAGCACAATAAAACACAATTCACAAAAGGTGAAGGGCGCAATCAAATAAAGCTCAATTCAAGATCCAATGATTCAGCATATATATTTTTTTAGATATATTGAAAATTATTTTTGTTGAAGTTGTCATTCAAAAAACAATATCATGAATATGTTGATTATATATCGTTAAAATCAATTTTTAATTAAAGTTTATATGTTTTAATAATAATTAAGCAAAAACATTCAAAAAATAGTATCTTGAACATGTTTTGAATTTTTTTTTTTAAATGAAGTCTAAAAGAACGTCTGAGCTAAAAAGAACTTTTTGAGGAAAGAGGAAAAAGAAAAAAGTTCTACAATATTCTCAATATCGAACAAATTATATATGGAGAATATTAAGGGCATGCAATATCATTCTTTGAAATTACAAAATACAAATACATACTATCATCACTACTTTACTAATATAAAATACAAAGCATAATATTCTCAAGGAAAAAAAAAACCACATGCAACAAGATATCACATTATCATTGACAATAAATTTGTTCACAACTAGACTACATACAAGTCTCAAGTTGTGAAGAAAATTCCGAGTAGACGGATTAAAATTTTAAAAATTTAATATTTTTCAAACGTAGACTTAAACATAAACAAATTGACGTAAACTAGAGATAGTAAGTATAACTCTCTAGTTATTATTGGTGAACACAATTTCAACAGAAGAAAAACCACATATAAGGAAGCTCCCACACTTCAAAAGATTGGCTTGCGGACAAGAACAACAGAATTGATCACATCATTAGAAGGGTGAAAGATTGATAGAACCTCAAAACCAACCAAATCATGCTCATCAATAACAGGGTAAAGAAATGCTCTTGCCCCCTTTGCACTTCTCACTAGCAAAATCCCTCCTTCCTTCATATACTTCCTAATATGCCCAAGAATTTTCATTTTCTCTTCTTTGCTCATCCCAACCAAAGCTGCCAAGAAAATGCAATCATATTCTCCTAATTTCTCTTTCACTTCCATTACATCACAAGTCTTGAATTTCATTCTTTTTTCAAGATCAGTATCAGAAGCCACTATTTGGCGAGCAACCTCATTAGCTGTCTCATCAATATCAAAATTATCAAAATGTGTAGATTTCAAATGATGGGTAGCCATTACAAGAGAAGTTAAAGGCATTGGACCTGATCCTATAAAGGCCGCCTTTTTAGGCTGCACAACTCCATTTTCACTCAAGATTTTATATTCCAAACTGGCTAGCTTGAGATAGTTCCCATAGTAAGGAAAAAGATTAAGATTGATTAAAGGTTGTGGGATTTTGATCAAGAAAGTTGCAAATTCGAGTTCTAATAGGCCTTCAGCTCGGCCAGATAAAACAATAAGGCTATTGCGCATTTCTTGATCTTGTGGGGATAAAGAATTAATTTCTATAGATGAAGGGAGGATACATAAGTTCACAAGGTGGGAGAAGATGCTATTGACTTTTTTCGAAGGCCTTAGCGAGTCGAGTTTGGTTATGCTACTATGGATTTGAGTAATGCGAGCTATGAGCAACTCAGCTGGGATTTGGGTTTCCAGGTTGACATTTTGGAGGGAAGTCATTACCATTGATGGTCAGATGAGTATTATTTGAGATTGCTAGGTAAATTAGTAGGCTGTGTTGTGTTGTGGGAAGAGGCCTTGCTATGCAAGTATTTATAGGGAGTAAAGCCCTTGCTTAAACCAATTTTATTTTGTTTCTTGTTATATCTACAGGTCAAAACAATCAGAAATGGTGTGTTTCATGCCATGGGATCTAATATGATAGAAACAGATAATAATATAAAACAATATTATATTTGTTGATAATAATATAACATCGCCAGATAGGCTTATACTGATTTTGGGATGCATTATACTCATAACATGAAATTAATGTTATAACAAAGAAACTAATTAAATAGGCATCTAACGGATCCAGACTGGGTATATATATTAATCCAATAAGATAAAAATATATTGAGCAAAAATATGATATTAGTGTCTTTTCATTAGACAAAAAATAGAAAAAAAAATGTCATATTTACTAAAATATCTCATCACTTATCAAATTAGTTTATGAGATAAACTTATACACTCAGTGTAGAAAAGAATTTTTCGGCATCTAACAATGATTTCAGTATTGTGATTATGATAATGTGGTAATTTTTTTTTTTAATAATTCTTATTATATTGACGAAAATTAGTTTCATATTAATGAATTGTGAGACTCAAATTTAGATTTTTTTTTTCAAAAGGCGAGAACCGATAACTAAAAACGGGTGTGTAAACCTTTTCAATATAGTAATTATTGGTTTTTCGGATACCAATTACATCAAATTAGTATATTTATTTAATTTTTTAAAATAATATATACTTGTTAACTGTTAGATTGGCTAACAGTTACCATTACTCAAGAATATATTAGTTTAACGGAAAGTATTATAAGAGTTGGCTAAAAAAATAATGATTTTATGAAAAATTTCATTATTTTGTTATGGTAAATTATGAAAATCTTCATTATTATTCACCACATTCTTTCTCTTCAATATTTTTTTAAAACAAGAAATAAAAGAAAAAACAAAGTTAATTAGCTATGTCAATTTTGAGACTGCGTTCTTTCAACAATTTAGTGCATGGGCTCGTTAAGAAAATTATTTTATCTTAACTCTAACTCAATATATTAGCTAAAGTTATTGGAAACGTATAAAATATTGTAATTATTATTCATGTACACAATTTCTTGAAATTATATTCATTTTTCATAATTCAAAAATGTATAAAGTTAATTTAACATTAAAAAAATCTAAAACTAAATCCAATGATAAATTCAAAGTATCTATCACTTCATAGCAACATTTTTGTTATTTTTTTTTTCTAATTTTGAGTTTTAAGGAAATACCATATCCCAAATTAGTTTTGCATATAAGTAATTTTTTTTTTAATTTTACACTAGACCATTTATGTCGATATTAGAAAAATCATAAATATTTTTTTAAAAAAAATTAATGCAGCATAAAGATGTTATAAAGCGAATAATCTTTAAAATTAAGATAACTTTATTCATATAGTAAATTCCACATCAGCAAGATGAAAAGAAAGTTTATATATGTCTTGCAAACTCTAAAATAATATAATGAAATAAAATATGACAAAACAGAACCTAAACAGAAACTGAAAAATTAGTTCTAAACAAAAAGTGGTCTGAAAACAACCTAAATGAGTGATTTTGGAGATCAACTAAATTTGGAAGCATAAATATGTTATAGAGCTCTTAAATGAATATTTTTTTCATATAAAATGAGTCATGTAACTCCTCCTGGATCAAAGTAAAATCCATTATTTCTCATTGATAAAACCTCACTATTTGGGTCTCTGTTTGATTTTCTACTTGTCCAGACAATCTACAAACTCATTGTTGGCATACTCCATATCGATATCCTCCACTTAGAAAAGTTCAACCATGAGTTGGGCTTAGGATTCATTAGAGAATGGAAAGGATATAAATTTGCCACATCGAAGGTATTTGAGATGCTTTGCTTTTAGGAAGATCAATGACATATGCATTGTTATTAATCTTCTTGCTAAAAAATAAAAGGACCATCCTTCTTTAACTAGACCTTGCTATAAGAATCTATCATAAATCTTTCTCGCATAAGGAATACCATCACTAGGTCTTGCACAACAAAGGTTTGCTTCCTTCTATGTTTATTAGCACCTTACTTGTACTTCTAGTTGGTCGTTGGTCTCTTCTAGCTTCTGTTTGACTTCATTATGCACATCCACAACCTGCTTGGCCATATGGGTTGCAGCAACACTCTTCTCTATATCATTTAGTAACTAAACCAAGTCCAATATATGTTGTGGCACCTTTGTGTAAACAATAGAGAAAGGGAACCTGCCAGTAGCTTTGTGGATAACATTGTTGTAAGCAAACTTAGGTTAAGACAAGGCTGCATCCCATTATTTTTGGTTTATCTCCACAAATGCTATGAATGAGATTATCTAAGGTATAATTCACTATTCTAGTCTGGCTGTCAATTTGAGGATGAGTTGTGCTATTGAAATTTAAGGCCGAATTAAACAACTTTCACAATCTTCTTAAAAAATACATTAGAAATTTGATATCTCTACCTGAAGTGATAATTTTAAGTATGCCATGCTAGTGAACCACCTAATCAAAGAATAACCTCACCATATTGATTACATCAGAGATCTTTCCTGTAGGGGATACAATGCACCATCTTGTAAAACTTATTAAGAATAACAAAAACAGAATTTGCTCCCCTATGTTCGAGGTAAGTTTCGACATAATCCATAGATAGGTCCTTCAAATATTATCAAGTATAGGCTAAGGCATATAAAGTCTAATATTTTTAGACTATCCTTTGGTAATTTGGTATGCATAGCATTTTTAGACATACCTAGTCACATCCCTAAGTGGTTGAGGCCAGTAAAGCCTCTCTCGAACTGCAGCAACAGTTTTGTCTTACACCACATGTGCATCTAATCCTCCTTCATGCAAATATGATCAAATTACCTTTTCTCCTAATGAAGTTCAAGGAAGATAAAGTTGATTGCCACATAGTAAATACCCCTCCTCAGCATGGAATTCCTATTATCTATTAGAACAACTCTCCCAAATCAACCTAAAATCTTTGTCGTCCACAACTAATTATTTCCTAGCTTAAGGTGACTAATATGTATGCTCTTCAACTCACTGCATCTGCTAATACATTTTTTATCCCTAACTTCCATTGTAGTACGAAGGGAAACTTTTATAAGATTATACTACTATGAATGCATGTCTTTTTTGATCCATTTTTCACTATTCAAATATTTTAAAGCTTCATGGTTAGAATAAAAGAATAAATTCCTTACCAATTAGGTAGTGTTGCCATGTCTTTAAGACCCACCATGCAAATAAAACTCCTTGTCATAAGCACTCCATTTTTGCCTCTCCTTACTAAGCTTCTCACTAAAGTAGCATATTCGCCTATGCTCATAGGATAGAACTACTCCAACACCCATTCCACTTACATCACAATCAGCTTTGAAAAGCTTATCAAAATTAAGTAATGCTAAGATTGGAGCAGTACATAATTTTTCCTTCAAAATGGCAAAGTTCTTCTCTACCTCTTTACTTGAATGGAATCTACACTTTTTTATGAATTTAGTAATTAGAGTTGCAACATTGCTAAAATTCTAAATGAAATGCCTATAGAAACTAGCCAGCCCATGAAAACTCTAAACCTCCAAGACTATTTTAGGAGTGGGCCACTCTTTGATTGCCTTAACTTTAGCTTTATCTAACTAGATACCATCAACAATTACAATGTACCCTAAGAATAAGAATTTATTTGTTAAGAAACTTCACTTCTTAAGGTTAACATATAGTTTTCTGGCTTGCAAAGCTGTAAACTCCTCCTTTAGACGTAATAAATACTCGTATTTAGTCTTGTTATAAATCAATATATCATCAAAATAAACCATAATATATATACTAATAAAAAGTTTCAATACCTGATTCATAAGATGAATAAATGTACTAGGAGCATTGAAAGACCAAATGACATCACCAGCCACGCACACAATCCCTACTTCATTTTGAAAGTCGTTTTCCACTCTTCTCTAGGCCTAATCCAAATGTGGTGATAGCCATTCTTCAAATCCAGTTTCAAAAACCATTTAGCTCTATATAATCTGTCCTACATATCATCTAACCTTAGGATTGAAAATTTGTAACCCATTGTTATCTTATTATTTACATAGCTATCCACACACATCCTTTAACTACCATCTTTCTTTGAAATCAATAAAGTAAGCACAACATAAGGACTCATGCTTTACTAAATATGCCTTTTTTGCAATAACTCCTCCATTTTCTCCTTCAGGATCACACTCTTCTTTGAATTCATTATGTAATAATGTAGATTAGGTAAATTGGCTCTAAGGATCAAATCTATATGGTGTTGGATATCTCTTATGGGTGGCAACGCATCTGGAACTTAGTTCATAAAATTCCATCAATAATAGTCTCATAGCTTCAGGCTGCTACTCCACTTGCATTTCAACCTCTGTCTCACACAGCTGCATTACTATCAATGCATGAATCTGCAGTTCTCATTTATTTCTACCTTATGGGTGGTGCTGAGACTATCCCTCATATTTTGGAGCTAGCATCATTCTCATCACTATATAATTAGTTTCCATCATCTCCTAGTCCCCAAAATCCTCTAGCTCACCATTTGATTCACAATAGTATTAGTCTTCCTTCTTTTCTTTTGTAGTCATTCATTATTGTATTCACTATCTTTCATTGAGGACATTCATTTGACCTATAGCCTGACTTATTGCACATGAAATATTTCCTGTCATCCATTTGGCATAAAGATTTGTAGCTTTTTAAACCTGCATTTCCTTCTCCTTTATTAGTTATAAGACATTTGGCAATTGCCTTGTCCTTATAGTTTCAATCAATATTATAGCAATTATTGTTACTACTATAATGGTCATTATGCCCTATTGTATCCTGCTCTATTTTTGCCTTATCTACTAAACTTGCAGCATTGTAATTATCAAAAACCTTTTTGCTTCTCTCATGCTGCATCATCTCTATCTTCATTGCCATATTCTATGTTTCATATAAGATCTTTAAAACTTGGACCCTAATTATGTCTCCAATGAAAGGTTTAAATCCATCAATGTACCTTGCTACCTATTGTCCCTCCATCTCTAATATGTTACTCCTCTTAGCTAATCTCATAAAAATGTGTAGTGTACCGTACCCATGTATCGCTTGAATTTCCTATTGGTATTGTTGGAATAAGATTCCCACATAATCTAGTGGCAAGAATTCCTTTTTCAGGAGTCTCTCTATTCTATATCAAGTGTGTACATGACCCTTTCCTTCTTTATCTCTTTTGTTTTGTAATATGTCCCACCAAGCTGATACTCCTCCTTTCAATCAGCAAGCCACTAATCTAACCTATTTATCAATAGAAGTCTCCATATAACTCAAAGAACCTATTAATGTTAGCAATCCAATCCATAAAGTCCTTTATCCCTAGGCCACCATTGAAATAAGGGATATCAACCTTCAGTTTGAAATCACTACCCTCTCTTCTTCATCTCTTCTTCTATACCCATCTTTGTCACTGTCTCTTCTCCAATTTCCACCATCTTTTTGCCTTCTGCTAAATCTTTCATTTTTCTCCTCCTTATACTCATCTTCTTCTTCATCAGAATAATCATTATCATCACCATATTGTTTGCAAATAGGAATAGGTCTATCACCATAATCTCATTCTACCCTTAGCTTTCTATCATTATTTTGATTCTAGTTGACATCAAGACCGAGAGCACCTGGTCGATCTACTATCTCATCATACCACTTATTGAAGCACCAAAATCTAAGATTGATATCTTGCTCTAAGCATTCCTATAAACACTGTTCCAATGGTTGCAAAGCTTGTCCCTAACGATTGAGGCTCCAACCTCCTAAGCACCATTAAGGAGATTACCACATCACTGCTGGCTATCATTAGACTTTAATACCACTTGATGCAAGTAAAAATGTTCAAAAGTGAATAAACTCTAAATTAGGGTAAATTTTATTTGAAAATCGAAGTTCACCTCAAAAAGATAAAAAGGAGGCTCATACATGTCTTGCAAACCCTAAAACAACATAAGAAAATAAAATGTGACAAAACAGGGACTGAAAAATTAGGTCCAAATTAAAAGTGGTCCGAAAACAATTTAAATGGGTGATTTTGCGGCCCGAAACAGTCTCTTAACTTATTTGGATGAAGATATCATAGTGCTCAAAAATCAATATTTTTCCAATATAAAATGATCCCATTAACTCATCTCACTATTTGAGTCTCCGCCCAAAAACTCATTGCTGATATTCTCCACATAAAAATAATTTTTTTTAATGATTGACTCAACGATTTAAAGTCATGGTGCTTATATATGTTAGATAATTTAATCAATAAGAAATTAAATTAACATGTGATAGGTCCTAGCATGCATGATCCTTTTCACACTTGGTGTCGCGTGTTTTTTAAAAGAATAATACAACGTAAGCAGATCCCAGAAATGGTTTATGTTCACACACTATGCTCATAATTTTCATTATTGGGAGTCAAAGATCAAAAGGCATGGGACATGCCACTGAGTCTCTAAATTCTCCATGCAATGGAATAAACAAATAAATCCTTGAATTTATTCAAACCACTATTGCTTGTAAAGAAATATATCTTTGAGTTTTCAAGAAATATATAATCTATGAACCTCTTAAATTTTGATGTTTGTATTTAAGGCTCCACTAAAAACAACTAATTTTCTTTTTTAAAAAATTACAATTTTTGCTCAAACTTTTGAAAATAAGATTATTTTATCCTAAATAAATTTAATTGTAATTAACTTTAAGATTATTTTATCATTGAATTTGAGCCTTGTGTTTATTAATTAAGTGCAAAATTATTTGTAAGTCATCCCTACACTTTGAAGTTTTGTTTATTAATTAATGTGTTATATTAATTAATCCATGAATTTTTCAATCTAAGACATAAAAAGACTTATTTAATAACAAAGATATAAAAATATTTATTAATTTAACATTGGTTTAATATAGAGAAATAAATTACTTTTGTTGCTTCAATTTTTCAAATAAGCTATAAGCAGGGTTCATTGATTTTCAAATAATAATAATAATAATAATAATTATTATTATTATTATTATAATATGACTACTGTATCAAATATAAAATTAATAAGAAATTTAAAAATATTTAATGCAATTCCACTAAAAAACACATTAAACATAAATACAACACACACACACATACACACATATATATATATATATATAATGAAAGCACTATTTTGATAAAAAAAAAATGTGAATTTAATTCATACTCAAAATTATTGACCAAAGTCATTACATAAGAACTCATATAAAATAGTCGAAATTTTGGGTATAACATTCTTAATAATAATAATAATAATAATAATAATAATATATACACGTTATATTAATTTTTATA